>VWPU01003205.1:0-45478 GCA_013398955.1 Callaeas wilsoni
CGGGCCGGGTGGGCGCCGCGGGGCCCGCGGGTCTCTGCGTGGGCAGGGCCGGCGCGGCGCTCGCTGGCCGTGCGCTCCCTCGCTTCCCGGTGTTGTAATCCCGGGCCCGGTGCCGAGCGGCCCCAGCCGGAGTGAGCGGCAGCGCCCGTCGTCGTGGGAAGGGTACGAGGGTTAAGGTGCTTCGCCTTCCTTTTGTGCGAGCCTTGAACAAAGCTGGACGCCGACTTTCCAAATCGGTTTTTGCCGTTCAGCCATGTCAAACAACAAAAGTCTGAAGAAATAATAACCCCAAATAATAACCCCAAATAATCGCCCGTACATTAGTAGTGAAAGATTGTGCTATTGAGGACCGATTATATACGCGGTTTTCATAATTGATTACAAAATCTATTGAACGGGGTTCAAAAGCGTGAATGGCTTTTTACCACCTTTCAATCAACCACCCTCTGATGTTGTTTTAGTAAAATTAAGAGTGAATTCAGCAGCAGGGAATGGTAGTAAGTTGTGGTATTTCCTTTCAGCAGTTGCCTGTTACTTTGTGTCAAGTTGTATGACGATTTTTCCCAGTGTAAATTGATTGCCCGCCGAATTTACATATTTTGTTCTCTGCTTAGAGGTAATTATCTTTGAGTTCTTTTATCAAGTTAGCACACTAGGGGTTGTTCAGGCCTGTTACCTGCAGGGATAGAGAAGCTGCTTTTGTAGATGAGGAAGACTCCCGAATTGAAAGGCTTGTTTGGTTTGTAGTAGAACCTAGTCCTGGAATAAAAAAGTTAACATAAGAGCAATTTATAGTCAGATAATTTAACCAGTCTGTAGCTAGAAATACTCCATGTTGTGGCATTTGTAGCAGCCTGGATAAAACTCTCGCTGACAATGTATTTGTCTTTTGGTCTTGTACTTTTGTTCTTTTGTATCTTTTTTTGTAGGTTCTGTACCACATTGTGAGGATGTGTGTGTGGGGCTGTGTATTTTATATGTATTTATATACACACAGCCTGGTGGGCGTTAAGTTCTGGTTTGAAATTTTGTGGAGGGTCTTCTCATGCACCTGCAAGATTCAGCTGCCAGCCCTTAGTATGTCCTGCTGGCTGATCTCTTCAAGGACAAAGTTTATGTGGCTGGATCTGAATTATTTTCTTCCCTTAATTGTGAAGTAATTTAGTTTTGAAAGGGACCTCTGGATGTTATCTGTTTGAGCCTTTGTTCAACTTAGAGCAGAAAGCTCTTAGCAAACTGCAAGCCTGAAATAGCGTGTCACTTGGAATTCACTGATTAAATTCATGTTTACTGAAACAGAATGTAGCTAGAGCATAGACTTTCTTAAAGCCAGTGTGTGGCACCCCAAATCCTAATGTTTTGGACACTGCTCTGCAAGATCCTCACAGTGAAAACTGTGTGGTTTGTTATGCAGATTAAAAATACCGAATATGGTAGAGTGTGTAAATGATATGTGAGCTTTTTCTGGCTACCAGGTCTGACATACAGAGCTGCCCTAACTTCTTTGGTGAATTTCTGGAAAACACAGATGAATGAAAGAGACCAAGCGGTGTGTGGCAGAGAAACTGGTACAAATGTTTGTTTGTCCTTGCTTATTTCAAGCATCAGTTGAAGACTTGTCCTTTCTGTCTGGGTACTTGGGAAAGCATAAGGTATTTCTTAGTTCCTCAGTAAAAAGAGGACATATTTTCAGTGCCTGGGATTTCTTCACTTGCCTCACTGTCATCTGTAAGTAAATGACAGAAGCAACTCAGTAATTTAAAAGTGTATCACGTTGGAGTCATATGTGGGTACAGATGGAGTACTTGGAGCCTTGTTTCCTTTGCTAATATTCCCAAAATGCAGGACTTGGGGGCAGGCACAGAGTGTGCCTGACAAGAAATTTTTCCTTTCACTGCTGCTTTCGTGGTCCCACTTTTTCCTTTGTTGGAGGAGATCTGCAGAACCCTCTGCACTTGTCCCACCACAGTCGTGCTGATGGTCCCCGGTTGCAGTGGTCTCTTTTGTGCCTTCCAGGGTGGTTAGTGCTTTAAGGGGAAACATGATTTCTTTCTGTCTCGTTTTCTTGCTGTCCGTTCAAAGTCGCTGCGAAAGCTGTTGAGGGTTCACTACTCTCTGGCAGCAAGTAGTTACTCTTTAAAATGTTTAAAACTGACAATGAATGTAAAACTTGACCTGCTATATTGTGTCCTTTAAAAATAATATGCAGACTATACTAAGTGGTCCTTGGAACTGGGTAAACAGTTGAAACAGTCACCTAATTTTTTTTTTTTTGTACAGAAAAAGTAATTTTAGCAATCTCAGTGCTCTTATTGAGAAGATCTATTGAATAGCTATTGGTTATGACCCCATTGTTTCAGCTGTGCACAGTGTGAGAAATATGCTCATTCTCTTTCAGATTTATAATCCAAAGAGGCTTTTCTTGCCATTTTTCTAAAGGGTGTCTTGCAGTTGCCATCCCATTTCATTTGAATTCTCTGCGTTACGGTTAGGTTTAGTACTGTTTAATGATGGTCTGGTTAGCAAAATTCAAAACAAGCGTTAGGGTAGGAAAATAAACTCTGGTTCATGATTGTGATAATATTCATAGGTTGTATAAGCAGGAGGAAGGGAAAAGCCACAGCAAAGCCTTATCGAAGGTCAGGTGTGTCACCGGCTCTGAGTTTCTGCAGTGACACCTGTAGTTACAGTGAAAGTGATTGCCCTGATGTGCCATCACTGCCCTGTCACCTGTGACTCTTCACTGCGGAGGAGGAAGTGCTCTGAGTATCATGAAGATGTGAACTTTGAACGTTTTAAAAGATTTAGATTAGACAAAAATCTGTGTAGTAACAATTCACAGCATATGTACCTGCAACGTGCAGCTAAATGCTCTCATCCCCTTTTTTCCCCAAAATAGGATTCCCCAAAATACAGAGGAAAATGTTGTGCATTTAAATGTAATTCGAGTATGTGATTAGTTGCTGTGCATTAAAGGGGGGAAAAAATCAGTATTATTAATTCAGCTCTGCAGTATCGTAGCTTAATTTGCATCATATAACAGCAGCAATGCTTTTTACAAAAATTTGATATTACTTAAATTTTTGCGGTGTGGTTTCAGTCAACTCTCTTAGTGTGAAATGTGGAAGCAACTAGCAGTTCTTTGTGTCTATATTCCCTCAGTTCACCATCTTAAGGAGGAAACTGTCAGTCTTGCCATGCAGTGGTTGATAAAATACAAGCAGATGTAGCAGGGATAAGTTAGAGAAATATCAAAGTCTCACAAGATACATAGCAGGATATAGATCTGGTTTGTGGAAGCGATTTCCTTTTCACTGCTGCAGCTGTTGAAATGATTTAAATTTGCTTTTCTTCTCTTGTTTAAAAAAAAAATCCCGCCTAGAACCATTGGTAGGCCTTTATACTTCCTCTGTGAGAGCCTGATCCCAAATTTGACTGGAAATCAGTGGGCAGAGCTTAAATGACTTTGGAGGACTGAAGTCATCAGAGATTTCACTTATGCAGAGAATCAATACTCTGCTCATGAGATTTGTGCAAATGAGTACATTGTGTGCTCAGAGTCAGAATGTCAGGGATGTGGAAGTGGTGAATAAGCTCAGATAAAATTTTCTAAATTAATCATTCTTTTTCCTATCCTGTGTTCAGTTGGAAATTCACAGTGCAGTGTCAGGCAGAGGCAGAGGAACTGTTCCATGTGTTTTTGCAGGGGTATGGAGGGCTTGAAAAGGAAGCATTAACAGAAGGGTTGGGAGGAATTGTTCAGCAGGAAAAATGGATACTGAAAATATGAAAAATTTATCATCCTCTTGTCCTTTTATATTTGGGAATGAAGAACTTGGGGAGTAGTATGAGAACAAGAGGGATGTATTGGAAGAAAACAGTGAACCTCAGTGACTGGAAATGTGAGTGAGGAGACCACAAAGCTGGGTAAAATGTGCTCTTCCTGGCTGCATGTCCTTCTTTGTGGAAGAGCAAATCATCTTTAACAGAATGCCTTGGGGAAGATTTTAGAAGCCCTCCTCTTCCCCTCTCAGTGCTGTGCGAGGAGCAGGCCTTGCAGTTGTGAGGCACTGGTTTGGACAACTGAGAGTTAATGACAGCAGGGACTGGGACAGGGCACAGGGATGAACTGCCAGCTAATGAGGTGCAGCCCTTCTTCTCCCTCCATGCTTTGGGCACTGAATCTGTCTTCTGTTCAGGTTATTGAAGGGATTTTAGCAGTAATGAAAAATTCGGGAGTGGTACCAAATGTTAAGCAGAAATGTCCCTGATGACAGAAGATATGGGAAGCTTCACTTTAAAGGTTTTTTTTTTTAAACTTGATTTGAATGTCTCTTCTCTTGGAGACAAAGCAAAAAATAAATCCCACAGAATAAAAATGTGAGGTTTTTGTTCCATATTTACTAGTTCATAATAATTTTACCTTTTTCTTTTTTCTTTTTTTATTTTTTTTTTTTTGTCAAAATACCCTATAGAAAGTTTCCTGTAGAGTATTCTGGTGTGTATGCCATTCATTGGGGTTGAAGACTGTGGCCTTCCCCACCCAGGCAAATTATTATTATTTTGAGTCTAAAATTAAATGGAAAATTGGATAGATTTTATGGCCAGTCTGTCACATTTGCTGAGCTGAATCAGTGCTCATACCAGGGATAATTCATCCTTAAACTTGTAGTGTGGATTGAAGTTTAAGACAGACAATATTCTATACCCTAGTCCTCTACTTGGCTTAGATGAATGGAAATCTTTCTAAACAGTGCTATCTCAATATATATTTTTACAATATTTTTTTTACTTTTGCGTTAATAAATTCTTTACTGAATTGATTCAACAAACACTGATACTGGTTTACACTAATCTTTATATGTTTTGTAAATCTCTTTTAGTACATGGCGAGTAAATTTTTTTTAAGCTTACAACTATCATTAATTATAACTCTAAAAAGAATCAAAACCTGGAGTGTTGTTTTACTCACAAGTTTATGGCAGAGGGCTTTGGCAAAGTGCAGAAACATTCCCATATAGCTGATATTCTTCAGTTTCCTGCTCTTAAAATTTCATGGAAGGAATGCAGTTAGAGGCTCGCCAATTTGGGTTAGACCAGGAACTGCAATATCAAACCCAACCCAGACAGGACAGTTTTTATTCAAATCCAAGCCTCTGTTGAACTGTCTGTTATTGTTCTGCCCCTGGCCTTATTTCACTCCCCCACCTCTCTTTAAATTCACAAGTTTTTAAATGTAGAGATGTTTCTAATTTAGAAAATTATTTTGGTGTAATGAACTAAAACAGAGAAGAGTGGACTAAGCTGAAGGAGGTCAAAAACCAGATGGAAATAGAAAATCCAAAAACATGGAGTAAAGAAAAAAAATCCCCCTTGAAATAATGGAATCTAAATGCTGAAATTATACATCTGTTCAGCAGCTGTGCATTCCTTAGCCAGAGGTTCCGTTGCAGAAATGGCATTACTCAAGTTTTTCTCAGAGCTTCAAATGCTGTTGTATAATATTTACATCTCTCTAATACTGTCAGTAATAGTCTTAGGGGCCTGGAGAATAGAGGTGGAGGGAAGGGCTGATGTAAGAATTTCCTTCTTTGTCCTTAAGCATCTATAGTGTGTATAGTTATTTTCTGCAATGAAAATCTGTCATTTTCTTGCGTAGTTGTTCTTTGTAAATATCTTTTAATTTCTGCTGACTTAATTTCAGAGGAGAAGTTGGTTACAGGGAAAATAACCAACTAAAACTATACGAAAGGAGGGTGCACTCCTGAGAAAAGGATGTTGTAAATGCCTCAAGTGTTTTGCTCCCAACAATGGCCAGCAGTATTGCTCCAGAGGAACACTTAAGGCAGTCTAGCAGACAACTGTGGAATTACACCACTCTGTGGAAGCTTCTTCCTGCATCCCAATAACCAGGAGCTAGCTGAGACTGTAAGGCACATTAAATCCATTTCAGTATATATCCATAGCACATGAAGCAGTTGTAATTAGAAAAGGTCTCTCTAAGCACTAAGCAGGTTATAAAAATGTCCAGTTTTACATTTTCTTTTGGTTTTTTTTTTTGTACCATTTGACAGTGTTCATCAGAGTTACCTATTCGTACTGAGATGTACATGTGGTAGAGCTGCTCTTTGAGAAAGCCTTGGTTTGAGTGTTCATGTAAAGGATGATTTAGTTAATGTAAGACCTTAAGATGTTTTTTTGCTTTTTAAAAAGAGACTCTTGCTTCGAAGAATTTTTACCTAAATTAAAAAGTTTGAAGTTATGCAAGAGAAATGTCAGAGTTTTCAGCAATTTTGAATCTTGATTTCAAACTGTTTCTGCTTTTGGAAGAAGTAATTGTTTACTGGAAGATTTTTACTGTGTGTACTTGGAACAACTGAAGGTAAAAGAAATCTCCTTCAGGTTACTTTCATTGAGAAGAGAAGCTCTGGGTGTGCTGTAAATACAGATCCCAGGGTCTCCTGAGCATCTGAAAGAGCAGGAGTGGAGCTTTGGGTTCAGGTAACAGGGGGTGTGGGCAGAGGAGCAGTGGCGTGGTGAGAAAGGCTTGCTGGGTTTGAGCCCTGGAGAGGAGCCCAGAGCTGTCTTCTACCAGGATTTCTTACCTGGGGTAGGAGTGACAGAACTCTAAATCTGCTTGCTCTGTATATAACTGCAAAGCATCTCTTTCCATGTCTGTCCATCCATACATTATTACTCCACTGTCACTCTTGATTTTTCTCTCCAGCATCTCTAACTTTGTCATAGCATGAAATGAGGTTTCAGGCTATTAAAAGTGTAGCCAGTATGAAGTTTCTAAAACTTAACCGAAGTTGATTATTTTATTTGAATTTCACTATTTTCCATATGTTGTGGAAAAGATTGGGCACAAACAGCAGAAATTGGAGGTCTGCGCGCAGTCGCATCTTGTTTTGATCAGAGGTGGGGTGGGACAGCTGACATGGCTGGAGTGCTGCAGGGGCTGGTTATGGGCTCTCCAGCAAGGACAGGCTGAGATGGTGAGGGATGCACGGCGTTGTGGGGATTTTTGCTCTGAGAGTGCCATGAGGATTCCTGAAGCTCCTCCTTCTGGGTGAATGAGTCAGTTGAGAGGTGTGGGTCAGGCCTAGCAGCAGGCCAGCACGGGTGATGTTGGTAGGTGCCTGATAGTAATTTCCCTCAGGAGGCTCTCAGTGAATGAGTGGGGAGCAGTGGAGATTGTGTATCTTTAATTCCTTAGGGTAGTGGCAGTGTCACTTATAACATCAACAAAGGGATGGAAGTACAGACTGGACAAATGGACAGTGAGATAGACTGAAAATTGGATGAGCTACCAGGCTCAGGGAGTTCTGATCAGCAGCACAAAGTCCAGCTGGGAACCAGTCACCAGCCGTGTGACCCAGGGGTCAAGCTGTACTTCCAGTATGTGGCAGCCAAATGAACATTTATGGATGATGGGACAGAGCACACCCTCAGAAGCTTGTAGGCAATACAGAACTGGGAGGAGTGTTTGGTAGGCCAGGTGACTGTGGAGCCCCTCGCAGGGACCTGGATGGACTGGAGAAGTGAGCTGAGAGGAACCTTCCACTAAGGGAAGTGCAAAGCCCTGCACCTGGGGACGTGCCTCCTGGGCTGTCAGAGGGTGAGTTTTGTGGGCAGGCTCGGGGAGGTGATGATGCCCTTCAACTCAGCACTGGTGAGACACATCAGGAAGAACTGGGCAGGTACCCCTGTGGCAGAGAGGTGGTAACAGCCTCACTGGAAGCGAGCGATGAGGGCAGTTTTATTCTGTGTGTTTGGAAATAGTGTGGAAGGCGGAGTGGATGGTGAGGTGGTGAAATTTGTAGCTGATACAGGTAAACTGGCTTGAGCAGTATTGAATGCCTGGATGATAAAATGCTGGATGAGGTACAGTAAGTGCAATGTAATTTAATTCAAACAGAGGCAAAACCAGTAATAGGCTTTAAATGAAGTATTAACACTTGGAGACATCTTTGTTTTGAAGCTCCTACTTTAGATTGAACCTATCTGTGTATAGTGTTGAATTGGTTTTTTTTCCTCTCTTTTCTGTGCTTCCTGTGTCACTTTTGTACTTGTGGCCATGTAAAAGGTTGGATTTGTTTGCTAATTTAACTGAAAACTAACCACATAAAAAAACTCCTGGGTTTTCAGTATTTCCAGCTCACTCTGGTACCTTATGAGGAGTAAGAGAGGAGGGCCAGCACCTCCCTTCTTACAATCAGTGCAGGCTTAAATGAATTTAAGCCAATTTTGAAACAGCATTCTATACAGTAAGTTTTTTAGAAATGTGATTATACAGTTGTACACATTCATTATGTGTGGACATGCAGGTTACGTCCTTCTGATAACACAGTATCAACAGTCCCATTAAAATGAGAAGGTAATTTTTTCTGTTCTGGTTTGATTTTTTCCTTCTTCCAGCAGTACAAATAGGATGCAGTACTAAATGGACTTGGGCCTCTTCAGTTAGGGAAAGAGAAACAGTGGAGAGAGAGATGGTGATGGTAATCTATCAAGCCTTAAATGAAATTAAGAAACTGATGAATAGTGTTTCACCACTATTTTTTTTTCTCCACAGTGTAAGGGAATGGCAGGTTTACAAGGATGGTAAAATGGGGCGTTTCTTTCCTTCCTCACAGCAAATATTTCAGTTGAAAAGGCGCTGCCAGAATGCGTGGCTGGGGATGAAAGTGCTGTGCAGATTTGCAGTCACACGGATTTGTTGACGGATGTGTGCTCTGATGGCAATAGCACAGCCACTTGTGCCTGGTTGTAGGTCAGGAGCTCCGCGGGTTTCTGGATGAAGCAAGGGAGGACTCTGCTCTCCCTTCGTTCCCGACTGGTCTGATAGCAGGCGCTGTCACAGGCAGAGTGTTGGGCTAGACATCTGCCACAGAGCAGGCAGTGAATTCGGAGGCCTTTTATCACACCCACACACAGCCAGGCACGTCAGCTCCTCTGCTATTGCACTTAGCAGTGTCTGTAACGCCTACAGCTTTTTTTTATGTTGCACTGGCACCCATCTGCCTTCGTTGACACGTTTTTTAGGTTTGCTTTAACGAAACTGCCATCAAACGTGAAGTAACATGTTTTTTTGTATCTGCCTTATCTTAAACATTTTCTGTTCAGGTATTTTATTTTGCTTAGTGTGGAAAGATTGATAATATAATTTCCTAAGGACTGGAGCAGTGTAGCAAGGTAGACTTCCATTGATGTCTGCTGGATGAATAATTAACTGCCAGATGGAGAGGGCAGTTCTGTGCTGCAGATAAGCAGCCTAAGCAGCCGGGTACACTCGAAGGGCCAGTTCTACTCCTTGTTCGTGCCACGCTGGAGCGTCCTTCCCTCTTCCTTTGCAGCAGTACTGGCTGGCACTGCTCTGATGCTGTACGAATCTAAACTGGCTGAGAGCCCATTACCCTTTTTTGCCTTCTTTTAAAAATTTTTTTTCAGTAGGCTTCACTTCTTGCCACTCTAGCTGCGGTTGTGGGGGCAGACCGAGTGTCCCTGTTGGCATAGAGAAGAAGAGTGCCCCTTCCAGGCCCAGTTTAGTTGTAGTGTATTGTGCTTGTGGGTAAGGCTGCTCTTTGGGAATGTTACCCAGTTTGAAGTGCTTTTTTTTTTTTAAAATTAGCTTGAATGTTGGTGATCCTGTGTAACTTCTTAGTGTATATTGACTATATCCCCACTCCACAAAGCAAAAATGAGTGGGTCAGAATCTTTACTTTCCCATCTCCACATTTCACTCTTGCACAGTTGAGTCCTTTGTTTTGTAGTTCTGTTAAATTTTTCTGCCTCTGATGTA
This sequence comes from Callaeas wilsoni, assembly GCA_013398955.1. NCBI lineage: Eukaryota > Metazoa > Chordata > Aves > Passeriformes > Callaeidae > Callaeas > Callaeas wilsoni. The sequence continues at coordinate 9,806 of VWPU01003205.1, forward strand.
GTCTGTAAAGTTTTGGAGTTTGTCAGATTCCTAATACGTAAAACTTCAAAGACAAGCTTCATGTATCAGGAGGCTTGAAGATTAGATGTCTAGTCAGATTATGGAGTGGATGTCACACTGTTTCTGTTTCAAAGGTCTTGAGCTGTGTTAATGTCCCCAGAGGTGAAGGATGTTACGATCAGAAGCGTTCAGTAAACTTGTTCTGCCTGATAAGAGGGAGGTCAATATGCACATACTGTCCAGCCAGCAAGATGTTGTTTGGCACCAGAGGATGTGGGAGGGAAGGGAGAGACAACTGTGGTTAGAGGAATATGTGTGTGAGTGGGGAAATGGATATATTGCTAAGGGACAGGGAGAGTATGAAATCATACAGGATATATAGTGAGCTGGAGCACTTACACTGGGAAAAGATGTAGACCAAAATAGAACAAATCTGTAGAAAACTAGGCCTTCCTATGTCTGTTGCTCATAATGTAATTTGTTTGATGTGTGATGACTTCTTTTTTTTCCCTGAATGAAGAGAAAAATTTGAGATGAAAGACTCACTTGAGTTTAAGAACTAGAAATACCATAGGTATGTGTTTGGCATCACTGCCAGGGCAGAATAGATCAATTCAGCCAAGTTTTTTTTTCTGTTCTCCTCATTAACCGAAGCTTTATTACAACAGAGAAAAAGCACAATAAAATCTTTATATAGCAGGCTCAGATAGAACAACACGTATGCTATTCCCAAATCCAGGGATTTTTACAGAGTTGGTCAAAAGGAGCATGAAGTGACATAGCATCTAGAAAGTGAAATGTGGGTGCTCTTTTCTGTTTGACACTAAGCTGGCTCATGGCTATGACTGGGCAAATGTATCTGAGAATTAAATACAGTCTCTAAAAATGTATTCTTTCAAAAAATGCTGTAGTTGAAGAAGAAGATTAGCTTTTTGACAATGAATATAATGGAATGAAATGCCACTGTAACAGTGCAGTTGGTATGAGAGAATAATCTAAAAATACAGTGTTGAAATGTCTGACAAGCTCATAGGAGTACTGATGCAGCCACATGTTTATATATTAGTGTGTCTGCAGTCCACACTCTTCCACCTAAGGAACCCATTACATTGTAATAAGAAACAGATTCTGCTTAAACTGCTTGTTGCAAATTCACTTGTTTTTTGAAAATGCTGGATTTGACAAATGCTATTCTTCTGCATTGAGTTTTCTCTTCAGCAGGAAGTAGTATCATCCAGAATTTGTGCTTTTGGAAGGTGTACTAGGAAGTATTTTAGTCTCATGCAAAGAAATTTGCCAATACTGTTGAGTTTTTAAGTTTAATTTAGAATGCAAGTTTCTAAAAGTATACTTTAAAAATAACTTCACTTAAACCATTAATTTGGATACATCTTTCAGAAGATTCTCTGCTCCTGGAAGCAGTGACCGGCACAGCTTCCTTCGGCCAGGCACACAGCGTTCAGCTGCAGCTCAGTGGGACTGCTTGTCCATGGCATGTTAGAGATCGGTGAATAAAGTGGCACTTGCTAGAGCACCTAGTAATGTTCACAGTCACACTTCTCATAGGAAATCAAGAGTGTTCAAAAGGACATTTTGTTTAGAATGACACCTGTCAGGCTCTGTGTTACTCATGTACCCAAAAGAAGTACAAAAAGAAGTAAAGGACATTTTCCACTTCCAAAGTGCTTCCTAACAGTACTTTCTGTAGTCTTTGTGTCTCTTCCTCATCACCGTTTCACCATGTATGTATGTTTCTGTGATATGTGGTCTGTAGTTTTCAAAGACTGTGACTGTGGAAATACTAAAACTGTTATAAGCAGGTATATTTCCTGACACTGCTTTTCTTTTGTTAAAATTAATTTGCAATGGCAGTGTGAGTTTGGATTTTTGGTTGGTTTTGTTTTGGTTGTTCTCCTTGGTTCCCTCTCCCTCCCACAGTGACTGCTTGTAATCTTTGCTGGCATGAAACTTGTGCTGAAGTACTTGAAGGTATTTGTGAATGTCCTTGTAAAACATCACAGTGGTGTTTTCTATCTGCTCTTTTGGAAAACAAAATCCTTGGTAAAATATGTATACATCTTGTTATTTTTAGCACAGTGGGTTTAACCTCTGTTGAAACCTTTAGGATTACTTTGTAGTTTTAGCACTGGCTTAATTTTCTTTGTATGTAGTTGTTGTGTGAAATACTCCAATAATAGGTCTTGAGACCAAAACACAAACCTGTGGGAGTGATGAGGAAAGTTTATGTTAAAAAGGACACAACAAAGTAAAACTACAGGGAGGATGCTAAGGGTGGAACTGTTATACTGACCTTCTGAAAGAGAATCAACACTAATAACTTCTTGCAGGGCATTTAATAGCTGTCAGGTAATCACGTTATGTTGTTTTGAGCTTTAGTTCTAATGTGTAAACATACTTGCTCTTCCACTGCTAACCGACAATTTGAATAAATTTTATTCCAATGAGTAAGCATTACTAAATATATTTTAAAAGAAAAATAGCTGTTTATTTGTTGCTTGTGTGACATTTTCTGTTACCTTAGGTTAGTAGAGAAATCCTGGTTAAAATAGAAAATACTTCTAATTTTTATTATCTAATAGAAATTACAAATTGGAAATAAAATTCTGTAGAATGCTAACAGACGGGAGAGGTTCCTTTGGGGAAAAATTTAGAAGTCTGAGTTTTGTATAATCTAAGAGAAAAAATGCTGTCATGTATGATACACAGAAGCAAAATGACAGTATTTTGCCTTCTGTAGAAAGAGGTCTTGCAAATATAAGTGTGTTTGCAGTAAACAATAAAATTGTTTAAAGTGCTCATATTCTGTAACAAAGGTGCCTGAGAAGGGTTTTTGCTCTCATACATAACAAACAAAAAAATAATCAATTCTGTGCTTACTTTGCCTAGAATTATAGAGGTAGCCAGTTGCTAGTGCTTCTGATCCTTGACCTGCAATAACATTTATTGATAGTGGAGGTTTTTTATAGGTGTATTAGTATATCGATAATGGTGATTATTTTCCTCATCCTGCCTACTCTAGGTTGTTTTTTTTTTTTTCAGATTAAAAGTCATTTGGAAGCTCCCATCATAGTGGTATTTGACATTCCTCACTAGATTCTAGGGTTTTACCATGAAGACACTATTTTAGTTCAACATCTCTTAGAATTTTGAATTCTTCCCTATTTTCTTGTTGTGAACCAACAAAGGGGAAACCATGTGAGTGAAGGAATCCTGTGTAAAGGTCATTGAGCTCTGAATTTCTGGATTTGACTTAAGATCTAGGCCTAAAACTTCGTAACAGCGAAGAGTTTCTGGCAGCTTATTGCTGGTGAGAATATATTCTTTTTCACGTGAACAAAGGGACTCTACCCGTCCAGTGTAGAGTGGCTAAAGGTCTGTTCTTGGTAGAGCTGCAGAATTAGCATCCTTAGCAGTGCTCTGCAGTGTCCAAGTTAGTTAAACCAAGGAAAGTACAAAGCACCTCCTATGCTTTGTACCAGTCATACCAGAGAGAGTCAGTGTGAGCTCCTGGTTCCACACTGATGGCCCAAAGACTTACACCCTCCTGAGATATGTGCAGGACTTTTTTCTCAGTTCCTGATAGAACAACATTTGGTAGTGTGCTTCATTAGTAAAATTACTATTGCTAGAAAAATGTCTTTCAGGTTATTCTCTTTCTCTTCTTAAGTGTGCTGTCACTGGAATGATTATTTTTTCCAAGTCTCTGCTATCTGGTGGCATAATGGCATCTTAGTAGTTTCAGTATGTTCAGAATGGTAAAATTCTTGTCCGTTTTGTTTGCAGCAAAATACTTATTCCAAATTGCAACAGCCTTTTTTCATGGTACAAAACTACTCACTTTTAGAGAAAATAGATGGAGACAGTTAATCTGTAAGATCACCTCACACTTCCTTTGAGGGGTAACTTACTAATTTCTGTGCTCCTACGTAATTGACCTGAAACTTAAGACATTGTGGCGGTGTTGTATCCTAAATAAACTATATGCCTATAGTTTGAAAAGTTAAGTGAATTCATAACAAAATTGTCCCTGTGATTTGAGAAAGGGACAATTCACATCATTCTAGAAATCTGTCTCGTTGGATCTACATGAATGCATTGGGTTTGAGATGCGAGGCCTTTGCAATGGACGAGCTGTTCTTACCAGTTCCTTGCTTTTGAGTAAGACGGGTTCGTGTCTAAGGGTAGCGCAGTTCGGGTGAGTTTTGAGTCAGGGCGGAGGTGGCCCGAAGGAGAGAGCCCTGCGTGGCAGGCAGCGGTGCTTGCCCGAGCCGGGGCTGGTTCCCCGTGGCTGCCGGAGCGAGGGGACGCGGCCGGGGACGCGGCGGACACCGAGAAAAGGCTTTTGCTGCCTATTTCAGGAGAGGCTGGCGCAGCCCGGCTCCCGGGGAGGCCGTGCCGGGATGCCATTTTGAGGTTAAGTGTGTGCAGCGCGGCGGTGCGGGAGGAGGGGCGGCGCGGCTCGGGTTACGGCTCCGCATTCCAGCGCCGCCGCCGCCCCGCGCCCGAGGGGCTCGCCCGGGGGCCCGCGGGGCCTGCGCCCGCCGCCCCTCACGGGCTCCGCCGGGCCCGGGCCGCTCGCTGCGGCCGCCGTCGGGGCTTTGCCTTGGCTCCGAGGAAGCATAAGAACTTATTAGGAAAGAACTTGGTTTTGAACTATTTTTAGAGATCAGAAATCCTCGCGGCGCTGTTTAATTTTGCTTAGCTGTAACAGGGGTTATAAGGACTTTCTGGAAGCAGACTGTTGTGCTTCAAATATTTCCTTGAGAGCTAGAAGGTTAATTATCGGATTCGTCTATTGCCTTCTCATTTTTCAAGTTGTTACCTGTATTTACAGTATTATGTAAATTCTAGGTAAATATTTGCGCTTTTTTCCGTGGGGATGTGGATTTTCGTATTTTGCTTGTTTTCCCTTCTCTTCCCATGGATACAAAATAGCGATTTGAAGTAATGTGTTTTAAAGATCGTGTAATTTCCATTTATGTTTGCACTGCAGCAGTACTCAGTTGTTCCTTGGCAGAACAATGGTTGGGTACGTAGTGCACACTTCTTAAAGCTTTCACCATTAAAAAAAAAAAAAAACAATCTGCAGGAGAATATCATTAAGGCTTTTTATAATAGAACTGTGTTTGTATTTAAAGTTTCAAGTTGACTTCGGAACAGAATGTTTTGCGGAATATTTATTGTAGTTGTTACAGCAACATCAGCCGGTACCTACTGTTCCTGGAGGGTCATTAGCACGTCTTGAGTACTTCTTTGGGGCTGCATAAATCTTTTCAGGTAAAAGAAACTAAGGAGGAAATCTCAATTTGAAGCTCTGAGCATGTTGTGTTGTGCTGTTTGGGGTGTTGTGTTCTTCCCCCTGCTTTTAATTCAGGTTGTAAATCATTCTGCCAATCAGGTATCCATAACTGTTGAAATTTTTTTCCTCTACCTTCAGTATATTATCACAAACATGAGATAAATAACTACTTTAGATTTAGTTCAAGAGCTAAGTAGAGCAGAGCTTTGTCCGTGGGAAGGCTCAGCAATGGCATGAGATACCGCAGTCATCAGAGCTTAAATGATGAATACTGTGTACCAAATGCTGTGAAATGTACAAAGCAAATCAGCTGCAAAAATATCTTCTCTGGCAACTGGTTAGAGTCGTATTATTTGTAAAATAACTTGAAGCTGTTAGATCATGGGATTTTTCTTCATGGCATGTAATCTCTTTGTAGCTAAAGAAGTAAAATGATCCTGGTTGTGGTTTGCAGTGCAGCTCTCTTGTCAAAGGAATTCCTTTTATTCCCCTCCCTCCTCCCACAAATAAAAGCCATCACATGCTGAAATGGGGAGTCCTCTGCAGTTGTTTTAGTTAGAATGAAACACTCGAGGAGACTATCTTGTTCTGATGAAAATTCTTTCTGGGAGTTGCTGCTGCTGCATCCCTGAGCTCCCCAAAACTGAAGAGATCCAAATGATTCTGTTTCACTGCAGGGAGTTTTTTGTGTCTCTGGTACAGGATGGAGAATTTTTCTTCACCTCAGCCTGAACATGTGAAAAGTAGTCGTGTCTGGTTAAAATCTGTACATAAACTTATGGGTAAGATTGAGTTTACCCTAAAATCAATAAAATCTGGTGATAATAGCAAATATGAAACATTGACGTTGAATCTCATTTTCTTCTCAGGACTATGTATAGTAAAAATAAATTACTTGATCACCTCACATACTCTTTCACCAAATTCTTCTCAGTGTTTTCTCAACTTACTGCTCCTTGTGCTATGATTTAAAATGTGTGTGTTGGTTTAAGAAAAGTTGATTCACACAAAGCAGTATGCAGTGGATACAGCTGCTGTTGTGAATATAAAAAGGTAATTGATGTAAAAAACCACCACACATTTTTGTTTCTGTTCCAGTCTGTACCTCTGTAATGGGTTTCAGTGCAGTTCAAATAGTTTCATCATTTTCATACTGAGATCGGTGTCTATATTGACTAGAAATGAGAAAAGAACTATAAATGCACATACATTATATTTTACGTAGGTATTTCTGCCAGTTTGGAAACTGCCAGTAGTCTGTGGTGGTGAAGTCCCTGTGCTGAGATCCAGGGGAATTAATAAATGCACAGCTCTGGGTAAAAGTTTATCACCAACACCCAATTTCTTGCCTTAGCCGAAAAAGAGCACAGCTGCTGGAGTCACTGAAGTTAGCAGCTCACCTATCTGAGTTATGCTGCTTCCGCCCACACACGCTTACCTTGCAGAATGTTTGCATAGATCTTCATAAAAACACTTCCCTTAATCTGCAATGGCAAGCAACAAAATTATTTTGGCACTCAATTAACGTGGTTTTGGAGCTGAGACCTAGGGAATGGAGGATATGCTCCGTGTCTGCTGTTGGTTTTGCTGTGAAGCTGTTATTTGTACACCTGTCTGATAGGGCAGTGAGATTATGGGTGGGTCTGTGCCTTTCACCTTTATTATATTCCATGTGGCAGGTTAAGTCATTTCATTGTCCTGATCTCAGAAATCCAACCTATCAAAAACCAAGGCAAACAAAAATCCCCCAATCAACAACATGAAACCCATTGTATCAGTTATCTGAAGAACTTCATGCTTAGGTTACTTGGAGTACTAGATCTGGTCTGCTGCTGGGGAGACAACAGTGGGACCAAGCCCAAGCCTTTTGGGTTTGGCTCAGTGTTCTGCTGGATTGGAACAGAAATCACAGCCAGCAGGCTGCAGGCTTGGTCTTCCAGGTCTGTGTTCCCCAGTGCAAGAGGGAGACTGATGCAGTGGTGTGGCCTGCAGGAGAGGGGCTGCCAAGCACCAGGTGTGTTTGCTCAGCCTGCAGAAGGCTGAGGAATGATGTTTGTTGTCTTCAGAGAAGGTGGAGCCAGAGTCTTCCCAGGAGTGCGTGTTGAAAGGATGGTAAATTAGTAGTTGCAAGTTACAGCAAGGTAATTTCTTACTGGATTAAAAAAAAAATAATTAGAATGGTGAAGTACCTGGGACATGTTGCTGTGACAGGCTGCAGAACTGCCTTTCTCGGACACGTGCAGGACATTCCTTCTCAAAGTCCGGAGCAGCTTAACTGAACATTGAACTTGGCTTTGTTTTGGGCACGGGGTTGCACTGAGCATCTTCTGGAGGTCTCTTCCAACCCGTGAGAGTTGCTGGTTCTGTGTGACAGCAGCCTGGGTCTGTGGGGCTGACAGTTCATATGAAGAAGTCACCTTGTTTTTCTCCAAAGCTCTTACAGATTGTATTGCACCTGATTTCTAACCCAGCCTAATAGGATCAGCGTTAATGAATGGAGGATTGGGGTGAAAATTGCTTGGCCTTGTGTAACACCAGCCGTGTTGGTTTATCTCGCTTCGGTGGTTAAATTTGCATTTGTATTGCGTATTGGGGTGAAAATGAAAAGTGGAAGTTCAGTGTGTAGTCATCCTTCTGTGTCACGAGAGGGAAGAACTCAGCTAATAGATGTGGCACTGAGTGCTGGCCCTTTTTTTAGGGTCAGATTTGTGGGCTTTTTCTAGTAGATCTTTCTTTAGAAGGAGACTTAACAATTTTTTTTTTAAAATTCACTTCTAAAATTAGTTACTTGTAACTAAAGTTTGTTTATTTCAGATGGCCTGCATTCTAGCTTTCTGAAGGTCTAGGTTGAGGAATTGAAAACTATTTAGACTGTTTTTTCTGTTTATCCCTCATTTGTGGTAGTCTTCTATTCCTTGATTTAAATCTGACTTTATACAGAGAACTGAGCCAATAGAGCTGCCAAATAGTTTAGTGCTACAGGCTATCTGAAAATCTCAATCTGAATATTTTGTCAGTGGGAGCTATTGGGTGGATGCCTAGCATTTTATTTTTTTAAATTTTTTTAGTCTGACAACTTGATTGTCTAAATAGATTTGTGCTCCTATTTTATTTTAAATCTTAGCATTTGTATTAGCAGAGATAACTGTACATAGTCTTGTGCTACAGCAGTTACTACTTAAATTTTTTTAAATTATTGGTGTTTGTGACCTGGGAAAGATAACATAATGCAATGGATGTTAAATGCTGTTTGTTTTGAAGAGCATATTTGAAACAATGGAAAGACTTTAAAAAATGTTGAAGTTCTCAAGTGTTTTTTCTGTCAGTGTTAGATTTGGCAGTGGTTTGCAAACATGACAAATAACTTGCCAGGAAAGGAGTAACTCTTAATGTACTTCTCATGAGTCCTCTGATTTTTCTGCAAATGTTAAAATCCTATTGTAGGGCTTAGAATGAGGGTGTTTATTTCAGAGTGAACTGTGAGTAGTTTTCTTCCTTCATTTTTTTTTGCAAGGCTGAATATGAAATGGCTATAGGTAGAACTGTTTTCTGAAAGGATCTATTTTCATATTGATATAATTGAAAACTGACCTTTTTTTTCAGCATAAATTTATGCATGTCAAGTTTTCAAACTCAAGAGAGGACAATGGTATAATTTCTTTTATAGTATGTAATAAACTGTGACGGGTTTTGTATCGGTGTTCTGGCCATCTGCAAGTCTTGTACAAGCAAATAATTATGTTATTTTACCAATTGGATTTTTCTTGGCAATGTTGTCAAATGTGAATGTTGCCATTCAACTCCACAGAATCCTTTTTGTGTTATTTTTTTAAAAACAAATTGTTAAATAAACCATGCTGGAACTTGGTAGAGGACAAGAAGCCTTAAGGCAAATTTCTAAACTAGAGAAAATCCCCCAAATACTAAAAGCAAGAATCTTTTTCCCTGGTTCTTTGTATTTTTTTCAGGTATTAACTGTGTACTGGCATTAAGATCTCTTAGCGTGTCTTCTTTTTGCTGCTTCTTTCAATTTTGATTGCTTGAAAATGACAGTTTCTCTACTGCATATGTATAAATGTATGAAGATAGCTCCAAAGGAGTAGCGGCAGCTTGCAAGTCGTGTTCACTTGTAAGATGGTGACTGTAAGTTAAACCCAAACCCAGAACATTCATGGGATCACAGAAAGGTTTGTGTTGGAAGGGTCCTCCAAAGCATCTTTTCCAAACCCCTGCAGTGAACAGGGACATCTCCAAGTAGATCAGGCTGCTCCGAGCCCTGTCCATCCTGACCTGGAATGTTTCCAGGAGTGAGGATGCACCACCTCTCCGGGCCCCCTGTGCCAGTGTTTCGCTCCCCTCGGGGTAAACAAACCCTCCTTGTAGGTAGTCTGAATCTACCACATATTTTAAAACCATCACCCCTTGCCCAGTCAAAAAGGCCCTGCAAAAACATTTGTCCCCAGGTTCCTTTATTTGTTTACCTTGTGTATGGGCAGCAGTTCTGTAACTGTTACTTCTTTTCTGAGGCCTATTTTTTGCCCTCCAAGCATCATTAGAAGGTGGAAGTACAAGCATTTAGTGTCTTTGTTGGCTTTTATTTAAAACTGCACATTTAGTGTTTTCCTTTCTGTTACTGTTTTTAATTAGGATTTATTGCCACATCAACGAGAAATAGAATGTATCTGTGAACTGGAAAGCTTTCTCAAATATGGCTGTAGTTTCATCAAAGACTCAAGAAAATACCAGGGGAATACAACTGTGGTTTTTTCACTAGGTATTTTGTTGTTGTGTTGTCTCCTGCATTAACTCAGGCTTTTAAAAGCAGTCTATTTCCTTGAAATTTTGGGCTTTCTTCCGTGTCTTTTTCTTTGATTTTGTGTATGTCAGTAGGTTTGATCAATCTAAATGTCATTATTGTGAGAAAACAGCGGTGGTTGTGCAGAGTCAGCTAAAGAAAAAAGTGAAAATTGTTCCTCCACTGATACATTCTTTATAACAGCTCTATTGGAAAAATTTCTCATGTAAAAAGTAGCTTTTTTGTTTTTTTATTTTAATGAGGATAAAATAAAGTAAGATAAATGTAATAAAGATAAGACTAGATTATAAGGAACTTCCCCTTATAATTGTTGTGCATTGTTTCTGCAGTAGCAGAAATCTAGCATTTCCTAGGTTCTCCATAAAACATTTTGGTTTCACTTGATGACAGTGGCTTGGAAAGCTTTTTATCTGTTTTTCGGTGGTAGCTGTGTATCCTGGTGCTGCATAATTGGTGTTTCACATAATTATTTCTCCTAAAAACGTAACATGACAACAGTCTGAAGTATTAAATGGGCTTTTCCGTTTGTTCAGGGTTGTATCCTGCACTGCTTATAAGGAAAAAGAAGCACTTGCAGTTCATCAAAATACACCGAACTTTAGATATACAATTATAGCCTATGCTGTGAAAATATCTGACATTTACAGTTGACTAAAGAGTTTAAAAATCATTAAAGTCTAGGATTTTTATTTTTTTTAATGTAGAAAATATTTTTTAAAATAATCCAGGTGCTGGAAAACCTGTAAAAAAATGTGCTCTCTCTGTGCAGTAATGGAAAAGTTGTTTGTCATCACTTCACATGCAGCAGACACTTTGGTTTCTCATGTGGAGTCAGTGTGCCTGAAGCACCACGGTGAGGCTGAGAAGTTTTGGGGCGAGTCCTTCCCTTGCTCTTTGGGTAGGCTGAGTTCTGGGGTATTTTAACTTCCATCTGGGGATGAGCAGTAGCTTTAAAAAAGCTCTTCTCTCTCCTCATCTTTTCCTTACTTGTTTCATTATTCTAAATAATCTCCCTCCTCTTCATCCCAGTCAAAAGTATAAAAAGTATAAATATTCGTAGCTATTTAATTTTTGCAAGGCACCTTCCTATGTACGTTGCTGATAAACGGTTCTTTGCCATGACCTTTGAAGCTGATGGAGGGTGAATTCTTGTTCTTCCTGCTCTTGATACACCTTTGGAAGTCTCATCTGTCAACTCGAACAGCAGGGTATTGCTTCATCCTGCTCATGTTCTCACTGTATTTGCTGCAACAGATTCTGGATCTTTAAGAGCATCTTGATCATGCAGTTTTCAAATTATCAGATGCCTTTTTTAGTTTTTTTTTTCCACGTCTTCCCTCTCCCAGAGGCAGATACAGGATTCTGAAGCTGCTTTTCAGTTTGTCAGTTCTGGGCTCAGGTTACAAGTAGTGTGATAAGAATTACATATCCAAACTGCTGCTATTTTACAGTATCTAAGAATGTTCCTCTTAAGATAGCTTATAAATATTTCACATCTTTAACAAAGAGGAATTGTGAGCAGCTTTCAGCTAATTTAACAGAAGAAAACACCTCTACAGCCATCGAAGAAGCCCCCCACCTCTGCCAAGCCTGTTTGCTGGACTCTGTGCATAGAACTGATACTGTCCTTGTACAAATTGCAAAGCATTAGGGTCTGTTGGCAGAGAGATGAACCTTCCCCGAGGGAGCATGTAGACAAGGAAAGCCTGCAAGCTCCTAAGTCATTGGGAGAATTCTTGAATACTTCAATTATTAAGCTTTTTGAGCAGTATTTTGAAGAAGATGTGTTCTGTGGTTGCCCCTTCTCCCTCCCTAGTTATCTCAGGAAACACAAAATCACCCAAGGCCATTTGATGCCTTTGCAAGCATTGGCAGGAGTTAGCAGTGTCCAAGGATGCTCTCACGAGTTTTTAGGCTGGGTCATACATATCTCTGTTCCCCGATATTGTTTCTTCCCTATTTCCCCCCTCCCTTTTCTGGTTTTAGGAGAGGCTAAGACCCATATAGTCTGATCTACACAAGGTTTTGGCAGTTTGGCAGCCGAAACTCACTTGATCAGGTGACTGAATTATCATTTAATATTCTGGTTTACTGCAGATAGACATCTTGTATTTTAAAGAACTTCAGAATTCTGGGTCTCACTTGATTTCCAGATATACATGCTCAAGCAAAATACATTACATCTTGAGGTGACCCTTTCCTGTGTTTCCTGCAACTCCAAACTTTTCTTTTTGTTCTTACCACAGATATTCTTCTTTCTAACTAAGGAGGAGTTAGGTTATGGAGATGCTTACATTACACTGGTGGCAGGCATCTGCTCTGGTGACTGCCAGAATATGATTGCATGCTGCTTTGATCAAGATTTAGTTACATTGCTTAGATCTTTCAAGTTCTGTTTTCAAGCTGCAAGCTTGTTATTGAGTTGTTGTGTGGTTCTGTTTAAAGATACTTAAATATTTGTTCTATTTTAGTTTTGAGAATATACTAATGTTAAAAGGAATGTGCGAGAGTACTGCTTCTATTCACCAGAACTTCTTTTTAAACATACTCATTTATTTCTGCTTACTGAAGTCACTTTTATTGTTTTATCTTGTGACTTTTAGAGACAGCAGGACCAAGTCAGACTTTCCAAACTTCCTTGTGTGCTGGAAAGCTGTTTCCTGACTTGCACTCACATATACTTGAATAAATCACCTGAAATAAGTGCAGGGACATACCTGGAGTGCATACTTTATTTTACAGAATCTTCCACTGTTAAAGCAATCCCAAGAAAGTAACCCGTTGTTGGCTCTGGGCTGAGGTGGTAGAGCTGATACTTAGGAAGGCTTCGTGTTTCCGGGGGGCACTGTGAAAGATACTCCTATCAACAGAGCCTGCTGCTGCAGACTGTGTAATTCTGTCTCAATTTTAGTCATTTTCAAAGCTGCTTATAATAAGGTGGAAGGTCGTTCCATCATCCCAAAGATTCTGTGGTTTATAAGGAAGGGACTGCATAAATAAGTTTTTTAATGTTTTTATGTTTTTCAAAAATGTTTTTATGTTTTTCAAAAATAGGAATACTGAACTTGTTCCTTCTTGACTTTTTAAGGCATGTAATCTTACAAATTTTGAATCCACAGCCTGTACATTTTTCCTACAATTGTTTGTTCCAACAATTGCATTTTGGATTTGAACAAGCAGAAGTTGTCATGATAGTGTGTGTGTATATATATACACACACACATATATATATATCTTCTTTTTGCAGTCTTGTTTAATTATATGTTATATATATAGTAGTTTTAATTTGTGCACCTTGTTGTAAAAAAAAAAACAGAGGTAAAATGTAAATAACCAATCCATCCTTTATAAAACTCTTCAGGAAAAACTGACTTTTTTGTTGTTTACTGTCAGTTTACTCTTGGACAGCTTTTCACCTTTATTTACCTGAATAAGGAAGCTGCTGCCCTGAACTGGGATTCTTTTCTATTTCCAGTAAATACTTTTGGAACGTATCCAGTGTTGAACTCTATGAGCACTTGCAAGTGTCTTGCATTCTTGTCAAACAGGGAATGCCGAAGTTCCAGTAAGTCATTAGTGGGCTGAAATGTCTTTCTTCAAGGAGTAAGGAAGCTCAGTAGCTTTGTGGTTCAGTGGAAATTACGTTATGCTGAAAGGACCTACCTGGAGACTGACACTTCAGTTGAATTGTTGTTACCTGTTTAAAGGATGAAAGTACTCCAAGCAGTGCTCCAGTTAGTGAAGTCTGTAAGTCATGTACAAGTTTCTTTTGAGCATATACCCAGATGTGACTGAATTCCTTTTGAGCCCAGAAGATGTTTGTCTGCAGTTGGGCCCTTGTCTTGCAGAGTCTTTGAGCAGTGGTGTGTATAGTCTGTAGCCTGTGTAACACAAGGTGAAAACAAAGAAACCTATAAGAAAAGATAACCCGGCAATCTTACTTGGAAATCTTTGCTGCCTTCCCCTGAATTTCACAGTATTGATTGCTGTTTTATAAATAGTTCTCCACACTGCTTAGGAGGAGGAGGAGGAGAAAGAGGAGGAGGCAGCTGCTGTGTAGGTAAAAACATTTTGCTGCAGTGTTGCCTGTGTAATTTTGTAAAATAGATGTCATGCATCTGAAGGGTTAAATCAGCTGAGATTCATATAGAGCTTTAGCATATTCAATAAAGAAGCTACCAGTGTTAAACATTTTGTTGGTTCTTTTATTTATATGTTAACCCTGGTTAATATATAAATGGCTTGATGGTTTAATAGAATCCAGATGATTCTCAGTGTAGAGAGCAACAGAGGTTACCTCTTTATTCGAACTCCATTTCTTATTTTTCCTTGATTAAAACAAGAATTTTATTCACTTATTTGAGTAGGAAATGAAATAGCTAAGTTAAGGGAACATAAAAAGATGGTCTGTTTTCCTTTTTCCCCATAAGAAAAATGGAGCAGCAATTACTTAGGGTAATGAATAATTTAAAGTGTATCTGTTAAACTTGTTTTAGCTTTTTGTTGAAAGATACACATCACGTGGTGTACTAATTTATACATCTGAAACAGATCTGCTTTTTTCAAATCTTTTTTCAAAGTTTTTAAAGTTTAAATATTATTAATTAGCTACAAATGGGACAAAGATGGAAAGATAAAAAATCTTCTTATCATAGTCCATGCTCTGTGCAGTGGAACATTGTCTCCACTGGTTTCGAACTGGTCCTGTATATGGGGAGCTCTGCTTGGTTGGTGTAAGCAGTGTGGATGTTGTATTCAGGTTTGAGTAATTCCGCTTGGGATTGTTTTTTGTTCATGGACTTCAGGGCAAAAGGAAACAATGTAAATTCCTAGCCCAGTATGCCATAAAAGCTCTTACCTGTGCATTTAGAAGTCTTCTCAGAATGGAGAATCCACTGCACCAAGGGTGAATCAGTCTGCAGTTGATAACTCCTTAAAGTATATTTCCTGTTTGAATTTAGATGAGATTCAAATGTCAGCTGCTGGCTCTTGTGCCTTCAGTAAATAGAAAAAGCTGCTAGAGTCAGAGGGTTTTGTTTTTTGTGGGTTTGGGGGTTTTTTGGCTGGTTGGGTTTTTTTGTTAGAAGTCATATTAAAGCAACAATGTCAAGTATCTTAAATTTCTTGCAGCAGAACAAGCTTTCCAGAATTAAAATAAACATGAATTTTTCTAAAACATGATTGAACAATAACTGTCACGAATGCTTGCTCATATTTTTCTGATGGTGTCTCTCAATGTTGATGGAAAAGCTTTCATATTATTTTTCATGCCACTCTGGAACACAGTGAAGTCTAAATTACTTTATCTACATACCCAGAATAAAACAGCTTCTCACTTGGTGTGTATTTTCCTATAAAGAATGTATTGAAACTATGGTTGTATCTCAGCGGTATTCTCCAACCCCAAGAGTGCTTAATTGGCTAAAAATCAAATTGTGCCTCTTTTCTCCCTTTTCCCCTTTATTCCATAGGCTTTGTGCTGATCTCTGTAAAAAGTGATGTCTTTAGCAGGCACAGCAGTGAATGATCGCTTGTACTCATCAGGTCCCTCTTGGGAACACCCTGCTCATCCACGACTTGTGGGATGATGCCTTAACTTCCAAAATAGTGTATTGAAATGTGTCTGAAGAGAGCAGCTGTCAGGTTTGTTAACTCATGTCAGCATTGTCAGAGCAGTTCAAGGTGTGTGCAGAGTACCAGGTGTGTGACAGTTCTCAGCAGGCTTGAGCAAATGGTAGCACACCTCTGGCAGCTTTAGAGCTTTGTTGACAAAAACCTCTCCCTGGCTGAAGAAGCCATGGATTTAATTTAGCTATTCTTTTTCAAGTCTTTTTCTTTCAGGATACAGGCAGCCTTTTTCCGCGTTTGTTCGTGGAAGGTGGTGTTGCGATATGAAATGAACCTGTTCCCAGGCAGTTAACCAGAAGAGATCTGTATTGTTCTCTGCAAGTGGCCTGTCACCACCTTTTACCACAATGGATTTTTTATTATGGCTTTGCTAAGGGGGAAAAAAAGGCAGCTTAGTTTGCTTTCAAATCCTTGATGAGGGCATCAGTACTCCTGTGCATTTGAGGAAAAGAATTTGAGGTGAGGTGAATTCTTTACCATTGCTTCCAAATATATAAATCGATAGGAAATTCAAGAGGCCAGATTAGATACTAGATAACTGTACTGCATGTCCAGGAACCTGGTGATGACTTTTCCTGCCCTGTGTTTGTTTGTGCCCTTTAGGTCTATTCTGGATGTAGTAGTTCAGAAATCTGTCATTAGAAATCTTAGGTCAAGTTGAAAGCATCCATAATTTGGTGACCAAAGAACTACAGGCAATATAACATTCTAGTGTTCAGAATGAATAATTGTTAGACTTAATAGCTGAAATGGCTGAGCATTTTTGAGCACCTTAGAGTCTACGCTGAATTACCCTTGTGTATTATTTGCTGTGTGAGGCAGCATTGCCTTACTCCAATCTGTTCACCGCAGCTGGGGCAGCTGTGGAGGCCATGGTGGCCTCAGCTTAGACGTGCGAATCAAGTGCTGTGTCGTCATGCAAATGCTAAGGATGGAAATTATTTTATGGTCATGTCTTCTAAAATCTTGATGAGTAAAGAATACTTTAGCAAATATCACGCTTGTTTTATTATTTGAGAAATTTCTTCTAATTGTGCTTTAGGCACAGTATCACTAACTGGTCGAGGGATGGGATTGTCCCTCTCTGCTCCATGCTGGTGCAGCCTTGCCTCAAGTCCTGTGTGCAGTTGTGGGCAGCACAATGCAAGAAAGATCTAAAGCTATTAGGGAGTGTCTAAAGGAGAGCAACAAATCTGGTGAAGGGCTTTGAGGGGAAGCCGCGTGAGGAGCAGCTGAGGTCCCTTGCTCTGTTCAGCCTGGAGAGGAGGAGACTGAGGGGACACCTCACTGCAGTCACAGCTTCCTGGTGAGGGGAAGCGGAGGGGCAGGCACTGATCTCTGCTCTGTGGTGACAGTGACAGGAGCTGAGGGAATGGCCTGAAGTTGTGTTGGGGGAGGTTTAGGTTGGATATTAGAAAAATATCTGGCTTCTTCACCCAGAGCATGGTTGGGCAGTGGAACAGGCCGCCCAGGATAGTGGTCACAGCTCCAAGGCTGGCTGAGTTCAAGAAGCATTTGGGCAAAGCCCTTGGGCACATGGTGTGACTCTTGGGGTGGTTCTTTGCAGGAGTTGAACATCAGTGATTCTTGTGGGTCCCTTCTAACTCAGGATATTCCATGATTCTAATTTCCTTTTTTTTTTTTTTCCTTCTGAAATAACAATGTCTGAAGAAATTTCAGAGCCCAAGTCGTACCAACAAGTCCCTAGTACAAACATCTTACTAAAAAGAGTCGATTCCATAATTACAGCTTTCTTGTGTGTAACTGCTTTTGCAAAAAAAGATGACTTGTGTTTTCTGGGGATAATATTTATTTGTCTGAATAATGAATTGGTCTTATTGTATCAGGAAGAGTTTACAGTACCTGTAAAACGGATGAAGGAAAGTTCAATCTGCTTGATGAGACACAATCAAAGACTACCAAGGTAGTTTCATATGGTCATCTGGGCTATAAAGCATTCTTTCACTTTATATACAGAAAGGTGGGGAGTTTTTTACCACTGAATTACAAAAAAGGGTAAAACATTTAGTTGTATATCTTCTCTGCCAAAGACTTACAGTTGTTTCTGGAGCTTCAGTTAATTCTGGAAAGCCCAAACATTCCAGTAGATAACCATGTCTGACATTGTGCATTAGAAGACTATGGGCTTATGACCTTCTGAAGTTTTGTCCAAAAGCTGGAGATACTACACGTGGTCCAAATGATTTCTGAAGTTGTCTAGAATAATTTGAAATATTTTTACATGCCTTTCTTTTTGTTTTGCTATGTTCTGTTATATAGTTAGTGATTTGAAGAAAGCAGGAGGCTGGATGTCATGTGGACTCCAAAGGTTCCTCCACGAGAGTTATTTCACTCTCAAATATTAGCGTGTAATCCACGTACTTTCCTGTAGAAAAACTTACGTACTTGATAGGTCTGCTCATGGTGAAGGCCTTTAACCTTACTGTGATGGGGGTGGTGTCTGAGGTGTCTCCTGATTTCCTTAAGGAATCTGTCATGCTTCCATGTGTTCAGAGTTGTTGAGCTGATGGGTCTGACTTAGTGCTTTGCTGAAGGTAATGATCTTGTTGGAAAGGTTTTCTCATTCTCAGTTATGTGTTCCTGTGACCTGTGTTTCTTGTCAGAAGTTAGCCAGCCTGCAGCCTGTGTTTAATATGATTTTGTGTGTCTGTGTGTATTTGGTTTGCATGGCAAGGTTTTTGTTGCAGGGGGACTACAGGGGCGACTTCTGTGAGAAGTTGCCAGAAACTTCCCCCATGTCAAATGGAGCCAGTGCCAGCCAGCTCTAGGATGGACCCACTGCTGGCCAAGCCTCGGCCCATCACTGACGGTGGAAGTGCTCTGGGATAACACCTGTAAGCAAGGCAGGAAGTTACTGTGCAGTAGCAACTGCACCTGGAGAGAGGAGTGCGAGTATGTCAGAGAAAGAAAAAGAACTCTGCAGACACCGAGGTCAGTGGAGGACAAGGGGTAGGAGGTGCTCTGAGTGCCAGAGCAGATTCCCATGGAGCCCATGGACATCCACAATGGAGCAGAGTTCCACCTGCAGCCCACGGAGAACCCCACGCTGGAGCTGGTGTATGCCCGTGCAGTCCCTTAGGAGAAGGCTGCTCCAGCATGGGTTCCTTCCACAGCATCACAAGTGCTGCCAGCAAACTTGCTCCAGCATGAGCTCCTCTTTCCACGGGGTCACAGCCTCCTCCTAAGGGACTGCACCCCGTGGAAGGGGCCTACACTGGCGCAATTAATGCAGAACTGCAGCCAGTGGGAAGGAGTCACGTTGGTTAAGTTCATGGGGGATCTGTTTCCTGGGGGAGGAATCCCATGCTGGAGTAATGGAAGAGTTTGAGGAGTCCTTCCCCTGAGGAGGAAGCATCAGCTAAGACAATGTGTGAGGACCTGATTGCTATCCCCATTGCCTGTCCCCCTGTGCCACTGGCAGGGAGAAGAGGAGGTCAAGATTTTGGGAGTAAAGTTGAGCCCAAAAAGAGGAATGGAGGGAAGGTCTTTTTAAGATTTGACTTTATTTCACATTATCCTACTTCAATTTGATTGGTAATATATTAAACTAATTTCCCAAGTTGATTCTGTCTTGCCTGTGACATTAATCAGTGAGTGATCTCTCCCTGTGCTTATCTCAACCCGCAAGCCTTTTGTTATATTCCTTCTCCCTGTTTAGCTGAGGAGAGCTGTGACAATGACTTTGGGTACCTGGCATCCAGTCTGAGTCAACGCACTACAATATTTAAAAATTTAAAACTTTTTAATGTAAAATTTAAATTTAAAAAAGTAAATATCAATCCTACACACACAGAGGTATAAGGCAATGTGATAGAACGTTAGTGTAGTTTTCAGGTTGTTTGCTCTATAGTAATTTTGATAGTGCACAAAACCATGGGATTTTAAAGTTGTAACAGAATTAAAAAAAAAAAAACACCAAAGGATTCCTGAAAATGTTTCTCACCATTTGAATTACTCTGTAAAATAGACAGATAGAAGAAATACTTGACCTTTCACAGGAATCTTAGGGGGAGGGAGAAGAGGATCACCTATCAGAATGTGGTCTAATATGTCCTGCGGGACAGGCAGAAGCTAAATTTCATTGGCTCTTTTGTCAGAGAGAAATTGCACTCTGGGCAACATTCCCAGGATCAGTATTGTGATAAGAACGCGCGCCTCGGAGTCTGTGTGCCAAGTGATCGAATTTAGTTGTTGCTTCCATCCATGCGAGGCAACCTATTAGCCAGGTGGCAAGTGTGGCCCAGTGAGCATCTGAAGCTTGCTGGGAAGGCTGACCGGGAAATTTGCCTCATGGTTAAACAGCACGGAGCCTGAGTTTGGGTTTTTTTGATAAATTTTTTTGCAACTTAGGAAGATTTATGAAGTCAGTGGTGTCACAAGCAACCGTATGTTTTCAGGGATGTCAGACGCAGCAGAAGACTGTCAAACTGTGGGGCTGCTCTGTCATCAGTATCCAAGAGGAGGCTGCGATTGCGGGTGGAGGAGCTTTGGGCCGGCTACCTCCAAAGTTGTGCTAAAGCAGCTGAGTTTTACATGTCTCTTGAAAACCAAGCGTATTTGTTAGAGAAATTGTTTTGGATACTTGGAGAGCTGTGGGATGTGATGAAAGGAGGAGTTGCTCAGCAAAGGCTTTTGCCCAGTTGTTACTTGACAGAGCTTGACAAGTCAGATTCTGACTTCACCTCTCGGCATGGAATGAACTGGTGGCTTTGATTTGTCACCAGTGCTGCAGGCTGATGGGTTTCCTTTTGAGGGTAACTGCTTTTCCTTTAACAGCAAGCTGTTGTCAGATTCCTTTTATTTCCAAAGTTTGGAGGCTGAGCTGATTTTTCGGCTTCTACTGGCTCACTGGTGAATAACATTTAAGAAGACTGAGAGGAATTCTGCAGCTTCCCTGGGAGCACAGAGCCTGCCCTCACAGCACAGCAGCCTGTGGAGTCCTTCAGATGACTACAGATGATGTAGCTAGGCATGCCTAAATAAAATACTGAAGATATCCTCTAAGAAATCCAGAGGCTCGACTATTTCGGGTATTAGAAATTACATCTGCCAGGAGCAAAGTAAAAACCTGGTGGTTTTTAGGGCCATCTGGCCCTACTGATGAGGCAGAATGAGCCTTGTGCCTCGGTTCTCATGGCCTCAAGAATGAATTATTTGTGCCCACTAGATACTATGGAGAGTATGGTGTATTGTAATTTATGCAGATTTGTGTCATTCTGGAAAATGCATTTTTTTTATGTCTGGTACTGCACAGTCCCACCTTACTCAGGAATTTGTTTGTGCTCTCATACTTCTAGATATGTCCAGGGGCAGTGATTTTTCAGGAGCCTGATCATATAGACCATTTTGTCTTCCATCACAGCAGGCACTGAAGATGATGAAAACAAAAATGTGTAACAAGGACAGGGAGAGTGCTTGCTTAGCTGCTAAACAGTGTGTTGGTCCTTCAGATGCGACCTGTTCAGGGTGCCTTGTTGTCTGCATGTGCTTGCGTGGTTGTAAGGCCTCAGAAGGAAAAGCTCAGGTTGTTCTAGGGCACAGATTCTCCTCTCCTATGGAAAGGAGACAAATGATGTGAGGAGTCCTCTGATACCTCTTGAGTAGATAAGAGGAGCTGTCTGTTCTGCAAAAATATTTTTTGCTGTGCTCAGTCTGGTCCATTGATTTAACTTCCAGCTAGTCATGTTCATGAAATAAAAAACAGAGTCAGGAAGAAGAAAGTTGTATGGCTCTGATAGAGAACTTCTCCCTCAAAAAGGAGGGTGACTTGACTTAAAGAAAAGCAGTTGTAGGCTTTTAGGGGGGTTTTGAATTGTACAGATTTGTCCTATATTTTCTGTCAGACTGGAAGTGGAAGGTCAGTCAAGAGTCGTTTCCATTCGTGGCAGCTGCACTCATTCAGGACTCTACCTGCCTACACAGCCAGTCAGCCAGGTGAGATTGTACTGGAGTGGCCCAGTTGATGGTTCAATCTGTATTATTTCTGTTCTGTGTGATATCTTGTTTCCTTCAAATTGCTTCACGGTAGTATTTCTGAAGTTTTTACAAATTATTAAGAATGTTTTTTTCCGTCAAGGATCCATGCAGTAGTCAATAAAAACAACAAAATTGAGACTTTCCAAGAACAACCTGGAAGTGCTGGAAGGTTCAGGTATCCTGAACTAATCCGAGTGTTCTGACCAGATATATAGGGAGGCCAAACTGCTGTAATACAGATGTAAAGAACTGTAAGACATGAAGTGCTTGAATGTTGTATAATTCTTTGCCTTTTTAATACCTTGCAAGAATAACATAATAATTGTTAATTAAAACTCAGGGGAAGGTAGGTATAAAATAAATTTTAAAAATTAGCTTTCATGGAGGTATATTTTTATTTACATGATTTTGAACAATTTTGAACTACTTTGCCTCAAAGGTTAAATAAATGTGTTTGAACCACTCTCAGGCTCATACTTCCCCTCCTGCTACCTGGAAGACTTAGTGTCCAGGGGCTGGAAAGTGTTTGTTCAGCCAGTTTATTTTATTTCATAGATTGGTCTCATTGTGTTTGGAAGGGCTGTTTGTTCAATGAGATGTTCTTGCTCACATACCTTCACTGTGTGACAGACAAAACCAGCAAGCCCCAAATTTGCCACAGGCAGTATGATGTTTGTTTTTCCCAGCGTGCTGGGGGGGTTTAGCTCACATGTAAACTTGTTGAAAAGAGTTTCCTTAATAAATTCCTATCTTTGGACATGAACTATGGAGTAAAATTTGGAAATTTGGTATGGCTTCTTTCCCTTTGCAATTCAGCTCATATTTCACAGCAGTAATGGTCCTGTAAAAGCAATAGATTACAGCAATTCTGGCTGTATTTTCTAGTGGCAGTGATGAGGTTGTTAACTGAAGCATCTTCCAGGCTGCCATATGGGTCTGCAGTGTATTTTCATTGTGCATAGATTTCTAACAAAAAGCCTGTTGTCTAGGACTATAGTTTACCTGAAAAGGAATAATTCTGCTTCTGAAACCTCTCCCATCTCTGGTTACCAGAGCTGTCAGCTGGCCGTGAACTCTGACACTGCACAGAGAGACATGTTGCTAGCACCACATGCTTTTCTCCTTTTCCCCTTTGCTCCCACCCCAAGGCTCAGATGCGGAATGATTTTGCCCTTTTTTTTCTGATGTAACTGTGGGTCTGATATCACCCAAGCCCTTGTCTGTGCCGTGATCTGAATTTACAGAAACTCCAAAACAAGTTCTGTTTCATAAATTGAAATAAAGGTATGCTTACCTGAATGGCCACCCTGCAGAAGTGTCATGTGGATGGCTGGAGGAAGTGAAAGAGCAGGAAGAAGTAACTGGAAGCTGGAGTGAATGGTCAATCATTTAACCCTATCTGTACCCATGAGTCCTTGTATGATCACGTACTTAATTGTGCTTGAATTAGTTTAACTCTTACGTTACTTTAAGTTACTTTACAAACTTAAGTTCCTTAAATACACACTGTATTTAACAAGTAGCAGGCTCCTTCAAGAAGAAAGATAATTTAAGGCGAATAAAGTAATTCACCTGAAAACTGGTGAGGCAGTTGGAGCAAAGTGGGAATGAACAGAGTGCAGGAGAAGTCAAGTGCCAGGAAAAGTTTTTGGCATCAAAAGAAGAGACAGGTGAGGGAATGAGTTGGATGTGGCCCTGGAACTGAAGAAAGTGGAACTACTGAGAAGGGAAGCAGTACCTGGAGATAAGTGGTATGACAAGAAAAAAGGAATCCACAGACTGAGTAAGTTTGCTCCTCTAGGCAAGTCAGACTGACTTGAGCTTTGCCACTGCGAGTCCCTGCAGTGTCTGTCCTGCTCATAGCTGCTGCTTCCTGCACTCTGTGCTAGCAGGAGAACCACCCCCACTCCTGAATGAGGTTTAAGTCAACTCAGTTTAGATATTCTGTTTCCTGGGGTCTGCCTGTGGCAGAAAATCTACAGTTTTCTGGGTTATCTAGGTAGCTAGTGTGTTCATGTAATTCAGATTTTTCTTTTCCCCAACTGAGTGCTGATATTTTTCAGTTGATAGTATGTGAAGATTTCAAATTTAATCTTGGCTCTAAGAACAATTTGTAGGTAAATCTGGATTTAAAATGTAACTAGTGACAAGCACTGCGTGGCTCTGTACTTTCGAACTTGTGCCTCTTATAGTAGCTGTATTTTAGCAAATTCTAATAAAGTGAAGGTATAGTGCAAATAATTTATTCACCTGTTTTATTTTGTACTTGATAGCACTTCTCTGGAAGATGCCATCAAGAATGGCACTAAACATTTTGAAAAACTTATATATTAATAATTGAGCAGTTTGGATAACTGTATAAAAATAAATATTTAAGTTAATTGATTTTTATAAAATTGAGTATGTTCTCAAGTAGTATTTCATGCTGATGAAGAAGTGGAAGAAACAGTAATACAGTGAGATCACTCCCATAATTTAATAATTATCATTAACTTCTGTCCCATATCTGAGAGAGGTTTTGTAGTTTTCCTTTTAAAAAGGGGAGAGATGTATCTGGAACTGACACAAAAATTTAGTCAGTCATAAAAGAGTCTGTGTCCACGTTACCAAGCAGTGTGGTGTAATAAGATCAGATCTGTCAGGTGCTGAGAACCCGTGCACAGGTGGTGAGAGTTTTATTTCAAGCTGGTCCTGGTCCGATTCCTCTTGGTGGTTGAAGCGTGTACAATGTACACCTGAAGCTCATTCTGTGACCTAATTTTATTCAAAAGAAATCTGGTTCATGTACTTGATGACTGCTTTGCAATGTAAAGCAAAGGAAGGAAAATACGGTTGTTTGGGAGATGGACTTGAAAAGTGCAGTCCTGATTTGAATTAAATGCTAATATAGACATACCTAGAGTCATGCAGATCAGGAAGTTCACCGAAATGAAGTTGTTTAGTAAGAGAGCTTGGATATCCGATACATGGGATTGGAATCAGGAAAGGCAATGAATACTTACAGAATTGAACAGCTATTTCATCAGTTCGGGAGTTCGGAAAAATATAAGGAGGACATGGTTTTAAAAACAAAACAAAAATCCCTGAGCTGCATTGTTCAGAAATGTCTTTACTCTTGTAAAGCAAACTCTTTAAATCACACAAAGCAGGCTCTATATAAATCACATACTAGATACAGGGAGATTGGAGGTGGTGTAAAAACACCAATTGTTTTTTCTGTTGTTCTTTTGGAGTCCACCAGAAGATGAACTTTAGGTCTTTGGTGAGAGAGAGGAGAAGAGATGGATATATTTTACAGATTCTTTACTTTAAAAAGCAAAAACAATCTATAAACACTATTGCATGGCTAGAATGTTTTTTCAGTTTTACCATGGAAGAAATAAGTCAAGTGTCAGCTTGTCTGCTCAGAGGAGACAGTTGTCTTTAAGAATTGGTGCTATCTGATATTCTGGATGGTTTCGGGTTACCATTTAGCACAAATTTATTATTTATTACCAAGACTATTAAACCTCAGCGTGTGAGGAGCAGTGCTTATAAATGGATGTGGAGACAGAAGTATTCTGACCTTCTTGTAATGGTAAAGGTCTTTATGGTGCTTAGGAAGGAAAAGCGAAGGAGAGTGGATGCTGAAGCTCTCTGCTGGAAATCGTGGTTTCTCTGTTTGCACCCATCCTGTTGGCCTCTGTATTCAAAAGTCATTACATCTTGACACTGTACAAGTAGTTGTATGTTTATCAACAGTATAGCTGGAACTGTGGTGTTTTAAGACTTTGTGTGAATTTCAAGGTTATAGTCACAGTCATAAGACTGGTACTTCTAAATGGTAAATTCTTGCAGGATCTTCTTAAAAACTTCAGATAATGGAAACATTCAGAAATGGTGACACTGATAAAGTGGGAAAAGTTGGCAGTAGGTGGCATCTGCTCACTGTGGAATCAAACTAACAAAGCTGATAAGCCTATCTTAGCTATCCACAATGCATCTGAAAATGCTGGCACTTGACACAAATCAGGCTTGCTCACAGTCCTTAAGAGAACTGCGTAAGAGCCTGTGCCAGCCTTTCCTCTGATGCTGGGATGTACAGCAGTTCAAAAACACAAACCAAAACTCAAACCCACCCTACTGCCAATACCTTTGTCCACATTCTTGGCTTGCTTTTCAGTTCCCAGGAGTAATCATGCCTGTGCACAGCTACAGCAAACCTATCGATTATTTCTCCATATGTTGCAGTTTCTGGTGTACTGGAACTAACGGTGTGACACCAGTGGATTTTTGGTGTGGAGCTGCAGTCTGACAGATTCTCTGGAGTGTATAATAAAGATTGAATTGTGCATGGTGTGCTTTTTCCATTGGTGTCACCAACAATGTGTCCTTTCTTTGGACATTAGGAAGAAGTTCTTCACAGAAGGGATGACTGGGCATTGGAATGTGCTGCCCATAGAGGTGGTGGAGTCACCGTGCCTGGAGGTGTTTGAGAAAAGACTGGAAGTGGCACTCAATGCCATGGTCTAGTTGACAAGGTGGTGTTAGGTTATAGGTTGGACTTTATGATCTCAAAGGTATTTTCCAACCTACCTGATTCTGTGATTCTCTAGTCTGCTGACTTTTTTAAAAGAAAAACAATTGGAAACTTGTTGTCTTGAGGCTTGCAAATCTGGCTGGTATAGACCAGGAGAATCCAAGAGTTACGAGGAGAGATGAGAGAGGCTTATTTTCAAAGGAAGACTCTCTGCAGAGATTTATCGTGCTTCCTCCCTGATACATCCATTCATCTAAGACAAACGTGTGTTTAAACTAAAGGATAGAAATGTTTTTGTTGGTTCATTTTTAATATGAGCAATTACTGATAACAATAAAATTATTTTAAAATTATTTTTTGTGTCATTGTTTTACAAATATGCTGCAACTGTGCCGCTGTTGGATATGCATGACTCATAGGAAGGTTCTAGCTGGGCGCAGCTCATCATAGGAAATGGTTTCTGTAATTCCAGATACAAGTATCTGCAATGTGCAGTTCACATTCTAGACCATAAACAAGTCAACACAGTTTTTTCAGCTATCTCTCTAATCAAATCCTCTTTGTGTTTTGCAGATCAATAGAAATATGCATTTCCATAATACCACCTTTGAACTAATGAAGTGGAAGTACAGATGAAAACAGTCAGGAGGAAGCTTGAAGTACAATACACTTTCATTCAGTTTCCTAATTCAGAGGTAAGGTTAATGCATGCAAAGTTTTATTTCAAGTATTTCAGGGATAAAAAGCATATGATATGCAGCCACCTTACCTTATAAAAAATTTCTAAGCCACCTTTTTTTATGCTAGTGACACTCTTTAATACCATACCAAAACAGCTGTTTGATCTAATCTCTGTCCATGTCTCACTTACGAAAAAAGACAAATCAGCATCAACTTCAGAGACATCTGTTGTACAAAGGCACACTGGAAAAGAGGTACGGTATCAGACAAATTTTATTTGGTAGAATCTGCTTAGTCATGAATACTACTAATGCTTTAGTTGATTACTAGTATAGTGTATTATTTTGCTGATACGACTGGGTCAAAGCTTTACCCAGTGTCAAATGGCAGGGCATGAGCATAAGCAGTTGGGTTGAAAACTCTGGACACAGAGGGAAACACAAAACACACACCCCCAGCCACCTTCACGAGTTACTTTTTCTGCTTTCTAGTCCACTGTCTTTTTAAAGAGGAGTAGTATTAGAAGCAGTTGAGGGAGGGAGGTTGTTTTATGCTTTCCCTGTATGTAAATAGCTGATCTGGCAAAAACTAAAATGGTGACACCACTCCACCACAACATTTCTCTATCTTCACACACTTTGTTCTCTTTTTACTAGGAATTATGGGCTTCTAAGTCAACAAACACATAAATGGCAAGAAGAGGGGTGCTTATCAGAACCGAATAAAAGCAAGTCCTTCTGCTAATTATTCCTGCTCCTATGTACTGCCTCTTGTTTTCACACCTTTTATACTTGAATTTCAATAGCAAGAGGACAAAGACAAAAGAAAAAATTTGATCCTGAATGCCAAAAGAGGGAAATACTATAAATACCAGATGTGAACAGGGTACATTGCCCAGGTGTTGATCAGACATTTTATGTGCTTCCTGAGTAAGAGATCAGCAGTATTGTATTTCATTGCCTGACCTGCTTTCAGGTATGTCTTTGAGCCCATTTATGAGTTTGGACACCTACAAAAAACAGTGAAAGAGAGTGTTTTAAATATTTGTCATATACAAAAGGTGTCTTTGGTTTGCATCTAAAACTGCTGCCTGATAGTTCATTTGTTAGTTCCTCGTTGGTTTGCAGAGAGAAATTGGGATTAAGTTTCTTTGGTTGTCCCTTCCATATTAGGTTTCAATGAAGAATATCAAATATCTGACAGTTTTCAAGATAGTTTATTTTATTTTTCTTTAATATGGAATCTCTGTAATACGGCCCTTCATTGTACTTTTGCTAATTCTGCTCTATTTTGTGAGACAATGTAAAATTTTCTTACCTCTTACTTAGTAGGGTAAATAGGTCTGTCTTTTAATTACACCTGTGAATTTGTGAATTTCTAATGCAGTGCAACTGAAGAAGTTCAGATTAGTATATTACACGTAATCAGTAGGATTATGTGTGCTCAATTCCCCTCTTCAACTGGTGTCCCGTATAGTGTTCTCTCTTCATTTAATAGAGAGAATTTGATTGTATGATTACTTTGTTTTCTTTGAGATGTTGAAAACTGGACTTTGATGACTTCCCAGCAGCACCCATTAAAATGTCAAATACTCCCTTAGTTTGACTTGCTTGCAGCAAGGCAAGAGTTAGAAGGACATTAAAGACCTCTAACGTACAACTGCTGAACCAGTAACTTTAGTTGACAGGTTAGGAATAACTTCCTACTTTTCAGCTTCTACTGTCTGTAGAGTTGTCATCTTTCTGTGTCCTCCAGACCACTAGTGGTAGGACCATCTTTTATGTGATGGAGCTTGTTCATTCCGTAGCCAGAAACACATACCAGGTTCTTCAGAATGAAGGATGCCAGTGATGAGATGGTATTCCTGCAATGATTTTCTTATTAATCACCAAGACTGCCTAACATCCTCTCTGTTCTGTTAGGAAACAATTATTTTGTAAGGTTGGGTGAGCTGTCATTGGATTTCCTTGGTGGCAAACTATTTGCTAGGAGTTAATTCCGTAACAAACAGGCTGAGCCACTTGAGGCTCAAACCACAGATGGGAAATACAGGTCAGTGTGCTCAAAGCATTTTCCAGGAGTGGAGTAACCAGACATCCGTGTCATCTTGTGAATCAGTTGATCAAAACAGGAAGTGCCAGTGGTTCCACTCTGGAGCTGCTCTGTTCTGCAGTGTCTTCCTAACAGGACTTTCCTTTCTCCCGTTGCCCCTGGCTTATCCCAGCTTGTTCCATCACCATCTTGATCTCAGACCACACAAAACAAGAGCCTTCCTATTGCTAGGCCAAGACTGTCAGGCTCAGCAAGGTCAGATTAAGCTGCTGAGAATCCCTTCATTTTTATGTTGGCTATGATTGGCTCAGGAGCTCCTGTTGAAAGTGTCATGGGCAACAGATTTCAAATTAATGTAGACAAGTTCCTGTGTAGTAAAAGGAAGCTAAATTTTGTATTTTATTTCTGTATCTGAGGATGGGAATTTTATGGGGTAGGATGGAGAACAATTTAAGATCTTACAGTGAGAAAAGCATACAAGGAATGTATTTGCAGTACAGTCTGAAGGTGTTTGCATTGATAGGAATCTATTTTGCAACCAGATTATTGTAACATGGATATGTAATTAGAAAAATACCAGGTTGCCTTTTTTGCTTATTTTTCTATTTAGTGTTTAGATTAGGAATAGTAAAATGTGAGTTTCAACCAAACATTAATACAGGGATTAATTCTGCTTTCAAGAATTGTTTTCTTTTTTCTTCCCTTGAGCCAAAACAAAGCAGATAAATGTTTCTTTCTGATGATACTATTTTGAAGCAGTCCTAAGTAGTCAGTTATGAAGTAGGTTCCTCTAAACTAGGTTATAAAGTCAAGAATGTTCTTCTCCAGAGGTTCCAAGGTTGTGAAGGTACAGGAAGTTTCAAGAAATGTTAAGTGAAGTGTTTCTAAAGTGTTGCAGTTGATAGAGAATTTAATTAAAATAAACCTAGAGGTCGACTTCAAATGTATTTTAAAATACTAAATATTAAAATAATAAGCAGCTACTTGTTAGCTTACCAAAATCTAAGACGGATTTAGATAAGGGTCTTTTTATACTATCCTTAGTGTTTATAAAGACACTGTGATAGAAACGTTCTAATTTTCTTATTTCTAAACCAGATACATGTACCATCCTTCAAAAAATTACCTGTGTGCCATAGCCAAGTCTATGTAAAGAAAGGATATTTTTATCAAGTCCTTAAAATATGTATGTTTTGAGTTTACAGTACAGGAATTTCAGGATCTTGAGTAAAAATCTGAATCTGTTTAGAGCAATGGTAGAGGGGTCAGTAGTCACATCTGTTAGAAGAATTTCCACAGTGAGGATGAGCAAAGGGGTTCCCAAATGGCTACAATTCACCGTGCTTCAAACACATTTTGTTGTTCTAAGATTGGAAATTCCTGTTCTTGTTCAAACATGCTCATTCAAGTTGCTGGTGTTTGAAAAACAATTATTTGTTTCAGTTGGCAGGTAAAGCATATGAAAGTTTTTTACAGAAACAGTTCAGTCCTAGGCTTTCAGTGGGATGAAAGTGAAGTGATAAGGGGAGTGCAGAGGAGAGTCCCCGAAGTCTTTGAGATGGCAGTGTATGAGAAGAGGGATATTTATACAGGTGTCTTGAAGTTCCGTGCACTTTGAGTTGTTTTGGAATTTGCAAATGTACACTTGTAACCTACTCAGTTTCCCTTCCCCTTAGTAAATTTCATGTTTGGTGATATCACCAATCTCTGAATTAATAAGACTTTTTTAATGGGGAAGGGGGAAAAAAATTTGCTTTATTGGTCTAAAATTTGCACAGGCACCCACCAAAGCCACTTTTATCACTCCTTTTGCCATGGGTTCAGATAAGGACCAGGAGAGGTCATTCACTGATTACCATCACAGGCAAAACAGACTCAATTTGGGAATATTAACTGAATGTCTTACTAACAAAATCAGAGCAGGATAAGAAGCAGCAAACTCTTAAAAACACCTTCATCCCACCCCTCCCTCCTTCCTGGGCCCTACCTCCCCTCTCCAGCACTGCAGGGAAATGAGGCTTGTGGACAATGTTCCTGCTGCTGCTGTTCAGGGAGGAGAGTAGTTTCCCTGCTCCACAGATGGCTGCAGCGTGGGTCACTCTTCCCCGGGGCGCAGTCCTTCAGGCACAGCCTGCTCCCATGGGAGTCCCCCACAGGGCCGCAAGTCCTGCCAGGAAACCTGCAGTGTGCAGCTCCCTGCCAGGACCCTCTCCAGCACAGGTTTCCCGTGGGTTCACAGACTCCTCTCAGGCATGCACCTGCTCTGGCGTGGGCTCCTCCAGGGGCTGCAGGTGGATCCCTGCGTCCCCGTGGTCCTCCGTGGGCTGGAGGGGCACAGCTGCCTCACCATGGCCACACCAGGGGCTGCAGGGGAATCTGCGCTGGTGCCTGGAGCACCTCCTGCCCCTCCTCCTGCACTGACCTTGGTGTCTGCAGGGTTGTTTCTCTCACATATTCCCACTCCTCTCTTCCCTGGCCACAGGAACATCTGTGCAGTAACTTTTTCTCATTCTTGAATGTGTTATCTCAGAGGCATTATTATCATTCCTCATGGCCTTGGCCTTGGCCACCTGCGGGTCCATCCTGGAGCCAGCTGGCATTGGCTGGACATGGGGGAAGCTTCTGGCAGCTTCCCACAGAAGCCACTCCTTTAGCCCCCCTCTACCAAAACCTGGTCACACAGACCCAGTAAATTACTGCAGTCTTTCATCTGCTAGTTTGGTTTCAGTACAGTTCTTAACTAAATGTGTGAAAAATCTCAAAGGAAAAAGGGAAATGGAAAAATACTTAGGATGTGGTAGAGGATTACAAGATAGTATATAGTGCTTGATAGGGAATGTTCAATAATGATGACTTTTTTGTCCCCTTTCTCTCTGCCAAAAATAATTCTGTATTCTCTTCAACTAGCAACAAAAATTGCTTCCCTTTATGGAATCTGTGGTTTTCCTGTAACCTCAATTTTTCCTTCACAGATTTAATCTGAATCAGTCTTAATTCCATCCTATTAGAGGTGATTCATGTAAGATGAAGCATCCTGAAAGAAAGAAGGTTTTGATAGTGAAGATGTGGAAGGAATAAATCACCCCTAGATGGAATAACAGCCTTGACAGAAGTAACATAAGAAAAGGCAGAATGAGGTTGTTTTAAGAATGTGATCTTGAATGACTGGGGAATAACTGAATTGCCAGAGTTAATGCAGAGATGACTTAGAAATAAAACCATGTTCCTCCTAAGATATTTAGCTTAAGGAACTGTTGAGATATCAGAGGAGATACCTTCAAGTGTAAGGATGATAGGAGAGTGGGGGAAATGTCTGTAATAAAAAATAGTGTCCAAGTCATCTCTGTAATCCTGAGTATGGGCAGTTTAAGTCATACACCATGATGGTCAAGGAGAAAAGTAGGAAACCATGTTAAATTCATAGAAGGACTATATCATATAATCTCTGTACCTTTTTAGTTTCTTCAGGTACAGTTGCTTTCTTACAATATGGAGAGAAAAGCAAAGATCGAATGAAAAAAAATTTACAGATTTTATTAGCTGAATGTGAACTTCACCTACTCTAAAACCAAACCAAACCAAGCTTCTATCCTACATGTTGATGTCCTGCTGTCCTGAGTTCTACTGTGCAGCAGTTGTTGAAAAATGTTTAAAATAACCTTTTGGCACCGAGAAAAGAGCTGGTGTAGCTGGTTGATTATAAGTGGGAGATTTTTAATCTCATTAATCTCATGACCAAGAAAGCCCTTGTTTGCTTTTGAATTTTGTGGGGAAAAAAAATTAACAGTATTGCTTTAGCACTTCAGTGCAGGGAAATAGAGGATTATAACTGTTGAAGTAAACGTTACCTTTGAACTCTGTTTTTGTCTACCTATTGAAAGATTACTGTGTTTGGATTTGGAAATGTCTTTGAAGCTATATTTGATGAAAGTACATTGTTCAAACTTAAGGGGAGTATTTGTGTGCATGTGCATGCCATGTTGTTTCTGTAGTTATTTAACCAAGCGGATCTACAGTGCACTTAGAGTTTAACTTCAGTTTGCATTAAAATCTCTCTTCATCTCAGCAAGACCTGCAGAACACTAACAGGGTATCATAGCGCTCAGACACATACATTTAGAGTCCTGGAAATTTTTCCCAGAGCAATAATACTTTCTTACATATGTCACATTGAAATTAAATGTTGCAGATGAAAATAGATGCCGAATGCAGCATACAATTAATTTTACATTATTTGTCCTGTGTAAGCACTTTCTTAATATAGCAATCTAGTTTAGTATATCCACTATCTGTGAGATAACTCTGTAGGTGAGCATGTCATGCTTTACACATAAGCATTTATCACTCTGATACTTAGAATATCTGAACACTGCAGGTTCTATGTAAGATAATGAATGATTCTAGTTCAGGCTATTCTAAACTTGCCACTGATAATACTTGCTCACTTCTTTTGCCCTTGCTGTGCACGTAGTAACCTCCTCGTGTTTTGTGCCTGGAGCTTGTAATCTCATAAAAATATCCCAACATACGTTTCTAGGGTGAAGTGAAGGCTCACAGATGACAAAAGTTAGTCAACTATTCATTAA
This sequence comes from Callaeas wilsoni, assembly GCA_013398955.1. Lineage (NCBI taxonomy): Eukaryota > Metazoa > Chordata > Aves > Passeriformes > Callaeidae > Callaeas > Callaeas wilsoni. Next base: position 43,405 of record VWPU01003205.1, read on the forward strand.
AATCGGAAAGAATAAGAGAGTTTGAAATTTTAAGTTATAAGGGTAATATAACACAAAGAACAAACTTAATAGATAAATGTAATTTGCAAATTCCATTTATCTAAAATTTCGTTTCTCTAGTAAGAACACTTTAAAAATAACTTCCCCTGCCACAGCAGTCTTTTAGAGGAGCATAAAGGAGCAGCACCTACTATTTCATTTATTTGTCCTATCCAGATATTAAAATGCCCTTTTGGAAGACTAATGGAGACCACTGCTTTGAGGATATCTGTGTGTTATTTACAGTGATTTGTGGGAACAGCTAGACAGAGAGTTTCTCCTCTCAGCAGAGTACAGTGCCTCTGTGGGCATGGCAAGCAGGTGAGGAAAATGAGGATTAAGGCTTACCTTGCCAAGCAGCGTTTTGTATTAGCAAATCTTCATGATGTTGAACTTGCCAGTCTTGTCTCTGCTGTTGGGATGTGTCGAGCAAGTACTGTCCAAGAAAGCTCATCTCTCACCCATTGCAGTGGGGAGTGCTGAATTCGGTGATTTAAAAATTACGTTGCTTGCTTATGAAGTAATATTTACAAGTGTGTTTTTATCTCGTTCATGAAACGATGTATGAATTCACTTGGACAGCTGTTATCTTCTAGGTAGCAGAACAAAAAAATATGTCCATGTTGACAGTTTCAAGTGTTGTGAGGGCAAGCGGTTTGCTTCTTGTAAAATGCTCTTCTGTCGGCCTTTTTTAATACTAGATCACATGTCACTTGCTCTAAAAGGGACACCATAGTCCCTTTGTCACATACCAGAGGGAAAGGGTTTGCAGATGGGTAAGCAGGCAGATTCCCCTGTGTAAGGCATCGCCACTCGCAGTTTGGAGGGGTTTGTTTGTATTTTTGGCTGAGGGTTGTCTTCATAAGTAATGTTTCCTGTCTGTTCTCAGTAATTTGAAACTCCATCTTCCAGGTGTAAATTAAAAGGAAGGGGGATTTAAAAGCTCCTTTCTGTTACTCCTTCCTAAATTTATTTATTTTCGGCTCTGTATGGAAAGCTTATCCATTAATAACTTTCATACTTTCATGTCCACAGTGTGATTGTGAGGAGCGAGGGCTCAGTGCATTATCAGGTTGACTCTTTTGACCTTGGTAATTACTAATCTATGCAATCGGGCCTTTCTGAGCCTTGTCAGCCTCGCTTGTTTAGCGTTGTATTTATTTTATTGGTTTCTACAAGTCCTGAATAGGAAAAGGGGATTTAAAGAGAAAATCCAAAAAAAAAAGAAACCCAGCCCTATGTTTATTCTTAAGGGGTGGAGGTCTTCTAGAGGGGAGCTGGCTTGCAGAGGGGGAAGACAGTATTCTTATGCTAATCCAGGCTCTGGATAAGGAGCAAAGCAGCCGTGCAAACAATGGAAGTGGAGCCAGAAAGTCTGCGCTGCAGTCTAGCACGCCTTGAAAAGCATGTCAGGCCGGGCGCCTTGGGCTGCCGGGAGGGGCCGCGGGGGGAGCGCCTCCCGCTCGCTTTATGCAGCTGGCGGCTGGCCAGCACGCTCGGAAAAATGTTACTACCTAGAAAACAAGAGTTAAGGCTGGAAGAGGCGAGGGCAAGAGGGAGAGAAGTAGTTTGCAGTCTTGTCTTTTTTCATGTTAAAAAAAGCTAACCCCCAAACCCCGTATTGAGCGGCTTTGTCGCTGCTGTTTTCTCCTTTGTACCAAAAATTGAAATTCAAGTGATGTGTCTTTTAAATAGCAGCCACATTTTCTAAACGCTCAGCGTGAGAGAGGTAGGCTTTAGCAACGTGCCCCTACTGGGAAACGAGCTTACACCTCCCTCCTGCGGGCTCGGGCTCGGACTGGGCTGCGCGCCGGGAGCGGGGCCGCGGGCTGAGGGCTGAGGGCTGGGGATGGCCGGGCCGAGGATGGCCGGGCTGAGGGCTGGGGATGGCCGGGCTGAGGGCTGGGGATGGCCGGGCTGAGGGCCGGGGATGGCCGGGCTGAGGATGGCCGGGCTGAGGGCTGGGGATGGCCGGGCTGGGGGCCGGGGAGCGCCGGGCGGGGGACTGACGGGCTGCCGGGGCTGGGCTGGCGGG
>VWPU01003205.1:45583-171642 GCA_013398955.1 Callaeas wilsoni
GGGGATGGCCGGGCTGAGGGCTGGGGATGGCCGGGCTGAGGGCTGGGGATGGCCGGGCTGAGGGCTGAGGATGGCCGGGCTGAGGGCTGGGGATGGCCGGGCCGGGGATGGCCGGGCTGAGGGCCGGGGATGGCCGGGCTGAGGATGGCCGGGCTGAGGGCCAAGGATGGCCGGGAGGGGCCGTGGTTCGCGTCCCTCGCTGCTCTTCTGGGACAAAGCGATGTCACTGGCACAGGGAAACAGCAGCGGTTTGTCCAGCACGCTTTCTTATTGATTAAAGTCACTGACCAAAAACACAGGCTGTTTTCCTTAGGCATCGTAAAGTGAAAAATGTGCTCTTTAAGCACCAAACAAAAACCCAATTTCTGCAGAACTCTTCTTCGTGAGTGCCATAATTTGCATAATCACCTTCACTTTGGAGAGATGAAGAAGTCATGAATTTCTTCTAGATTGGGCAGAGGTTATAGATGTAGCAGAAGCAAGCCAAAATCATGGGAGCTAAGTAACATAAACGCTTACCCTTGTCAGTTTTTTGATCTGGGGATTTTTTTTTTACATAGATTAATGAACAACTTTCCTTAAATTATGAAAAAAATATTGCAAGGCTATGAAAGCATTCATTAGTCTTTATAGCGCTGAAAGGGATGTTGCACATTAAAAACTCTCTCTATGAAAGCATTCGTAATTTTGAAGGCACTGACTTACTGGTTTTAGGGTCCTTTTCCCACTTCTAGAAAAGTGAGCAAATGTATATTCAGGATTGAGGCCCAGCTTTTTCCTTTCCTCAGCTCAGGCATATGATTTGTATCAAATTAATGAAACTCAGAGCCAAAATGTGTGATAAGTCTCGTAGGCAGTATAGTATGACCATAATATTTTTAATAGTGACATGTAAAATTTCTAACAATTTTGATGATTTTTTTCCCTTGCTGCTTATGTTTGGTGAACAAAAGTATCTTTCTTGTAAATGAGATCTAAAAGGTTTAAGTTATGAGTCCCCATTTGGATTTATTAAATATAGAGATGGAATGTATTACATGTGGAGACTTTTCTCCTTGTTCACATTGACTGGTATGACAGTAAGGAACTAGCAAAAATTACAAATAGATTATAAAAACATATAAGAAGGATAGCTCCTGGGTAGAATAGCAGAAGTTGATGTCATTTATGGTAGAAGGAGCATGGGTGCCATTTGCCAGTTGTCTTAAGGGCAGAAGCTCTAAGCCAGCTCATCACCAAAGTGAAGGAGTTGAGAAAAAAGGGAAATGGGTCAAGGTGAATAAAAATTGTGTAGTGAAATTTTCTCTGAATATGTTCAAATAAGAGAATGTGTCATGTTTGTAATACATTAGGATATGTCTGAATACCTGATTGCACTGGGAAAACAATTTTGCTGAAGTTCATTACAGTTAATTTAAGTGAAGAAACTTTGTAGCACTTAGTTAATTGGATGGCAGAGTAACAGTAAGATGGGCATTCAGGAGTCCAGTGAGTGGCGTCCCCAATTACCTAATTGTGCTGGGCATGGTAGAAAGCAGCTAGGCTTTAATTTCTTCACAGTTAACAACTTTGTTTATGAAACACACAGATATATCATAATTTAGTACTTTGGCTTCTAAATTCTGCCATGTTGTACACACGTTTGATATTTGCCAGGAGTGGGAAATCTTCCTTTCAGGAGATAATCTGTTCAGCTATCCAAGGTGGATTTTGGTGGCTTTTTCCACTGGTCGGAAATAAAAAAGCCTTTTCTAAGACTGTGGGTTCTCCTGCTGCAAAAAACCAGTTATTAATATCTTGTGTTTTTTGAATGAACAAATGTGTTGCAGTGCATATGTTCTAAACACCTGGTTCTCTATGCACTACAGAGAGAACTAAGATTTAATTTTTCATTTCAGTCTTTTGAGAAGTATATAATACACACAAATGTGCTTCATTTAGCATTTCAGATTTCACTTCAGTTTGTAGAGAGAGAAGAAACATTTGTATAATTTACACACTCTATTGGCTTTTCAATTTATGCAATCAGGAATAGTTTTAAGTAAATCTTACACAATCCACAGTTCAAGGGACTTTTTTCTGTGAGCTTGAACAAATTAGTGCTTAAATAAATAGGGCCTTACTTGAGGTTGTTTTTGTTGATGGCTGTGCAGCCAACTGGCTTGCAAGAGCCAGCAGTCTTCTCCAGCAGCTGTAGGATTTCTTGACAGATTTCATTGTGGATTTACCTTGCTTTTTTAATTTAATGTATTAGGCAGCATTCAAACATAGGTGTTTCGAGTGTTTCACTGTGATACTTTTCTACAATTTGTGTTAGCGTGCCTTGTAATAGGTAACAGAAACACATCTAAAAAGTAGGCTTATGAAAGTATTTGACAGAATTACACAGTATACAATCTGAAACTTTCTTCTTGTTACGACTTGGTTAAATTTGACTGTTTGACTTCGGATAAACTGAAGCTAACTATAGTTCTTTTTGTATTAAGAATGGTAACATGTAGTCCCAGGTCAGTCTGTTCCCACCCTGACACCTGTAGCTGCATGAGATGGTGGCCTTTGTAAACTAAAGACTAATTAATTTTTTTGATTCTCTTTAGTCTGAAAATCTGCCCTACAGCCTTCTAACCAGTGGTTAGGAATTGTCCTCTAATTTCTGATCTGAGTGAATTTTAATGGCTAATCCATACCTAGTTGTTGAACTAGTAATTTTCTTAAGGTTGAAGAGCTGTCTTTCCTTGTGTTTATTCCTGTTATATTGTCAAAGTGTAGTTATTTACCCATCGACTTTTAACTGTCTTAACTGTATTATTTTCTTTTCTTTTTATCTCCAAATGTCTTTCTTTCCTTGAGGTAGTATCCTTCTAGATGTATGTTGAATTTATCAATCGTATTGTGTCTGTGTAATTCATGCATTACTGTTTTCCCTGGGAAATTTCCCTAGGAAATACTAGAGTTGGGTTTGTGTCTTTCTCCCAGCAACATCACATGGATGTGTCTGATGTTCTGTGATCGATTGGTGTCCTTGGACATAGCTGTCTCTTTATGTGTGAGCTTCCACTGTGTGTGAAGCAGAAATTCCTCAGAGTTACCAATATGCATGACTTTCCCAATTTCATGCTGTTGTACTTCATTCCATTTCTGTTACTTCAGTTTTTCACGTGATCCAAATCTTCCTGCATAAAAACAACACTCAGCTGAACTGACAATTTATGTTTGTCAGCAATTTTTTTTAAAGTTTTCCTTTCTGTGCCTACTTCATTAATGAAAAGGGTGAGTATTCTTCAGTCAAGCCGAATCAAGAATCAAGGTCCTCAAATGCCATTTGAACTAGGCTACTAATCTCTGTTCTTGAAACTACTTGTCTGCCCTGTAGTGAATTCTTTACTGTTCTTATAATCTCTCTTTTCTTCATCCAAATGAGTCATTTTCCTTGTGGCACCATATCAGGGTTTTTTATGATCTTACAAGAAAGTTGTTGTTGCACACTGACTTAGACTGACGGTCCAGTTTATCTCTGGCATTCTGTTCCATCTCAAAGTCCTGTTCAAAACTGTACCTGTGATTGAGGTAATATGCTTACATTTACCTAAGTTGCTTCTTGCCCCAGTTACACATCAGAGAACCATTTAATAAGTTTTAGTTTTGTTGTGTTTAAGTACATTAACTTGGTGTTACATGTACTGCTGCAAATGGTTTGAATTATCTTGTCTGTTGAAATGGATTCTATGTTCTAATTCTTGTGAAGTCCGAGACTGACATTTTTTCATGTTTTCCCCCTCTACAGTACTGTCTGTTGTTCCATTCAGCACTATCATTCTTTATTGAAATTTGGAACAGTGTAACTCACTTGGTTTGGGGATCATGCTGTTAAAAATATTACATAGCCACATCTAAAGAACAGTCACCACTGAACTCCATGCTTTCAGAGTTGGTTTGGGCCATATGACAGATCTTGCACACTTCAGCCTAATGTATTTGGAGTCATACAGAACACAGGGCTGGACTGCTGTGATAGTGCCGTGAATTCACTGCTGAGTTCCAGTTCAGAAAAAAACCCACAGTTTTCATAATAAAAGAATTTTCTTCAATAAACTGTTACTTGGAAGGATAATAAAATACAGTGCAGAAAAATCAGCTGTTACCACTGATGAATAAATTACTTTTTAGGGGATTATGGTTGAATGCGTGTTCATGGCTATGGTAGAAAAGACATTGAGAACTTCAAAATCAACTGATTGGCTTATGGGTTTGAATCTCTGCAGCATCATTCTCTTGGCAGAGTAGCATTCCATGTATTAATTTGTGCTTTAGTATATTTTAAGTGGTTATTTAGTTGTGTCATTCTAAACTGTTATATCAGGCAGGTTTTGGAGAAATTCCAGCTGTTGCTCTTTCAGTTTTGTGCCTTAGCTAAGGCTGCTGGTCTTCCTCTTTAATGGGAGTCTGGAAAGGTGTTTGTTGTTTTAAAATAGGGAATTATAACAGAAGTTGTTCTCTTTGATTTTTATTACATATTTTTATATACAATTTTATTTATATATCTGTGGAATGTGAAATATTACTGGAAGGAAGATGAAGGTACAAAATACTGGTGGAGAGCATTATTTTTTGAATAGGCTTGGATAGCATTTCTGGAAACTTCCTTAGATTGTGTCACTGAACAAAAATCACCATGAAATTGGCGTGAGTTGCATTAAAATGGTCTATATTTTCCATTTTTTTCTTGATTTTTTTTTTTTTTTTTTTTTTTTAAATTTTTATTTTTGGTAACATACTGTGTGGTACAGTGGCAAATACATGTTCCCGTGCCAGTGTGCCCTCTGGTGAACTGGGGGGCAAGATCACCAATTTTCTGAAAGTTTTAAACACTCCTACTCTTGCAGTGTACACGAGTGTGAATATATATACCTTCCTGAAACTTGACAAGACAGAAATGATTTTTAAAAATACTTTAAAGAGACTGTTACTGAGATTTATTTGGTTTTCTTGATAGAATACTGTGAATAAAGCCTTTGTCATAATTGCTGCATAAAGCAGTTTTCAACTTCCACATGTTTTATTGAGGATTGGAAGTTCATTGCCATTGAAACACAGAATAAAGCATTAATACTTAGGCACTTACGTTGCTGGCTTGATGTTTTATAGCTAGAAGGACGTTCCTTATTAGCTGTCAGAATTGATGCTGTGTCTTGTGCATAGGGAGCACTAAAGAGTGAATATTTTTGCTGTCACATGGCTTTTCCCTCTGCCTGGCCAGGAGGTTCACTTCGAAGTTGCTGGTGCTCTGGACGCTTGCACAGTGTGCGGTTCCGAGTCCATCCCACCATAACCTGGCGATAATCCTGCCAAGGGCCGCGGCTGCCGCGGTGCTCGGGGCGCCCCGCTCCCTCTTTGTGGCTGCATTAGGGAGAAGTCAGAGACGTGTGAAAAGTAGGCCAGGGGTCGGGGCGGCGCGCCGCGCCCGCCCAAATTGGAAGTGACGGACACCTCCCGGCTCAGCCGCTAATTTCCCTCCATGGTAAATGCCTCCGAAGACTCATTAAAATGAAAAGTTCTTGGGTCTCGCCGACAGGCAGATTGAGTTATTGATGCTGGAAGCGGCCACCAACAATAATTGCTGCCCATCCCTGAGCGAACGCCCGTTCTGGCATTCATGAGCAGCGCCAGGCTGACAGGGGTCAGGGGGTCAACCCCACCGAAACGAGGGCGAGGAGAGGCAAAATCGGGGCTCTGTTCATCTTTGTGCAGCTTTGCTTTTGTTGCAACAAACTATTTAGGTGTTCAAGCTGCTTTTTAGTCCTTTGAGGCCTAATTACGCTCCCCTTGTGCATCGCTATTGAAAGGTTCTGTAAGCGGAATGTGACCGCAACTATAACAGTCTGAAAAAGTGACTTCTAAATCAGTTTGGCTGTCTTAGCTGTGTGTTCACCCACTGCACGAGTAGAATTATGTTTTATTTGTGGAGCAAATGGCATGTGCATATGGTAGTGTAATTTTTCAGGAGGAATTAATTTGCACACAGCTTGGGAATCCAGGTTGTCACGATTTTGAATTGCAGTTAGTGATGTCTTGGTTTTTTTGTTTTAAAGATGCAGTACTCTTCTAGGAGACAAAAGTAACAAGATAAGTATGTTAGGTAACCAAACTAACTGCTGAATTTAATGCAAATTTGGTTTTCATCCAGCAGAGGGGCTGGGAGTTTTGTGCAATAAAGCTTCTCTACCAGCAGTTTTCAACAGGTCGCCTAACATGGTGTTGCTTTTTCCCCCCCCAGTATTATAGGAAGTCACCACCTGAGTTTAATTTTTATGAAAAATAATTAAAAGATGTTTTCATTTCTGGAAAGAAAACAGTTTTCAAACAGATTCATGTGTTAATCTGTTGAATGCTACCTCTAATAGCTATATGCAAGTCTCAAATTATACGGCTGTGACCAGTGAGTTGACATATCTAATATTTTTAATAGGAATGTGAAAACATCCCTGTGGGTTGTTACCTAAAGTGTGTATTTCAGAAGAACCCTGCTATTCAGTTAGATAGTAAACAGAGCCAGTGTTTTCAGTTACTAATGTTAATGAACACATGGGGATTTTTTATTGGGTTTGTTGGTTATGCTTAGCATCGTGACCATATTGAGTGTGTTTTCTTGTTTCACAAATACATTAAGTTTTTTAACGTTATATTTTATTGTATTTTCCAGGAAACAGAGGTGGAAAAGCTACAGAAGCATCTTTGCAGTCAAGCACTGAATCTTGCATTAGGCTTCACCGAACAGACTGAGCATAGCATTTGTCAAGCAGAAGGGCCGGTCGCCCTGCATAGGAGGGATTGAAAGTGAACAATGACTCGATTGAGAGTTCATGAGCAATTGCTTGGAGCCTATCTGCTTATCATTCTCCATGTTCAAGGTAAACATGTACTAGTTGAAATAAGTTTATCTTTCTGATTTTTAACAGAGTTGTGTGTTTTCCAGTGGTCGAAGTAGGATTTTTTTTCTTTTGGACTTTCTTTTGCAGGTAAGTGACTTTACTGGCCTGATGTGCCATATGGATGCTTCTCTGAAAGGAAGGACATTCTAGTGGTCATTTGTTGTAGTATAGATTAGATCTATTTTAGCAAATACTTAAATGGAAACAATACCAAAAATTCGTAGTACGCCAGGAACAAGTTGGATGAGTAGCAGAAGTGAAGGTTTGACTTTCTGAACTTCAGTTCCCTCTATGTGTGAATATTTGATCTCTTTAACTTGACCCACTGAAAAACTTGCAGTGTGCAGTTCCCCATGCCTTCTGATGCTCCCAGCAGTCTAGAGGTAGTATGGCATAACTAATCTAAATTAACTTGTTGTGCTTTCTTGATGGGCCAAGGTGAGGCTATGGACTATTCACAAATACCCTCGTTTTCAGTTAGTAAAGATACTCATTTGTATATTGTCTTTCCATACCCCAATTATCAAAAACTTCTGGAAATCCAGTTATCATTAGAACTTTAAGTCCTCTGTCAAATTGGGTTGAATTGGAAAAAAAAATACGCAGCAGTGCCCTGCATGTCCAGCAGGCACGTACGCATGGGTCAATATTTATCATTTTACTCATAGGCAATAGCAACTGAAGGGGTTTTTTTCTCTCTAGATACAAATAGAAATAATGATACAGATATACAGGTCTTCTAGTGGCTTAAAATTAAATTGCATTAACTCCTTCCATGATCACCTTGATTAATAACAGTTCAGCAAATAACTTCTAATAAGTAATAATGATAAATTAAGTTTAAAGACTGAAAATTACTTTTCAGCTGCATAAGAAGAAATTGCTTTATCTTAGATTTCCTGACTTTCAAATCAATCCTGAGGGAGTTCTGAAAGCCATGGTAAAGTTGCGTTTATTGAAATGTTGTTAGTTCTTTGCACGTTGCCTAAGGGCTTTTCTTCAGATGTACAAAATATGCTTGGTTTCCGAGGTGGTGAGGAAAAAACTAGCCAAGTCTCTCTGCTTTTCCCTAGATTTGTAGGGGAGGAAAGAATTAAAATCATAGTCATAAAGCATTTGAAATTTCTTTAGGAAAGAGGCAATCTAAAGTGAAAAGTTTAAACAGTTGAAAAAGTAGTTTCAATAAGGAAAATATATGCAGGATTCTAGAAACAACGCATTATAAAACAACAGAGGAGAAAAAGATTCATTAGGAAGAATTGAAGAGAATTTGTGTGATTTACAGAAAGAGGAAAGAAAAGCAGAGAAAGTAGAAACCAATGTGTGTACCTTTCACTGTCTGGTATCCAGCTAAATAGTTTGCTCTCTTGGGTTTTTTTTGGAGGCTTCTTCAGAATGTTAGGAATTTCAGAGCTTACCAAGACCTGAGAGAATGATAAAAGCAAGTTTGTCTGTATAAGTGCATGTATATATACATACCAGATTCCTTAACAGGTAACTTGAAAAAGCAAGTGGCTGCATGTGTTGATTACTGTGAAAATATTCTTACAATAACAACAGAAACCAGAGGCAACTCTGTGCATTATTGGTGAATAGCTGCAGTTTCTCGGGTTAGTACTGTGCAGCAGGGGGACCCAGGGGTTACCCTTTGGGTTGTATGTTTTAGCTTATGGGACTTCTTCACTTAGGTTGAGAAATAGTCAGAAATGAGCCTGGGTTGCAGATGGCCAGATTTAATAGCAACCTCTTCAATTGAAACGTTTTTGTATTTCCTTTCTTGCTGTGGAAGGCCTTTGCAATAGCTTTAAATCTATGACTTGCTCTGCATCTTCATCCACCTCCTTTTTCTGATCTAAGGCAAGAGGTTTTTGTCTTCAGCCGCAGTTGTGACTGCACTAAACAGGCTTTGTCTTCCCTTTAGTGCAGGGTTTTCATGCAGAGAACCAGTTTTACTTCCGAGTAGAGTTCTTTCTTTGTTGTTATAGTGCGTTGATGAGCACATCTGATCAGTATATGTAACAGTAATAAAGTGCTTAACGTCTACTTAAACACGTTCTCATAAATTTGGTGCTTCATTGCTGGCAGTTTACTTCCCATGTGGTTCATCACACCTTCATGTATTCTTCAGAGACAGCACAGAGGACCAGTATTTTAATCCTTGTAAATTAGTTGACTAAAAATGTATTAATACCACTTGATATGTATGAAGATACATTAAAAGTCAAATTTTAAAATAATTAGTGTTAATATTAAATATTAAAATGAAATTAAAGTTGCCACGGTTTGTTAGTGAACTAAAAAAAAAAGACACCTGTTGATTTTATTTCACTGCTCTAATTACTTTTATTCAAATACTTGATATAGGTAAGGTATAGATTAAGATACATTTTAAAACCTTTATGCACTTTCTCAATTTCAGGTGAAATAGTTACTGAATTTGAATGTATAAACTAATCCGAAACAAAATTCTAAGAGCTATAGAAGGAATTTAGAGTTGTCAGTAGCTGATTCATTACTTGAAAACACTAGTTCTGTTTACTCGTGATTTCTCCAATTAATGGCTGCATCTGTCTTTAAAACATGGGGAGCAACTGTGTTCTTATTAATTTGTCTGAATAAAGTTCTTCCAAGGGATTATTAAAAATTGATCTATTTCTTTTTTATAATTCCGCATTTAGTTTTTAGTAACTTTATTCTTTAAAAGTCCACTTAATTTAATTTAGAATGCAGTGTACGTTTTTTTAAGGAAAACACACAAAACTTTCATGTCTCTGGCTTTTATATTGAGTGCATAAGAACACAGTAGTCTTGAGAAGTGACTTTTGGGGAAGGGAAGTGGGAGCAGGGGCTGAAGATTGCGGGTTGGGAGGTAGAGGAGGCAGGGGCTGCCTGTCTGTGTTGAGCACTGGTGTAGCCCCTGGGAGAGCTGGGAGGGCAGCAGAGAGGTTTCAGCCCGGTACTCTGGGAACATGCTGTGATTTTAAGGAACCAGTTCTGCTAGGTGGAGCTACCTCTAACATGCCTGGTCTTTGGAGATCACAGCCTTGATATATAAAAAAGCACTATAGGGAGAATTATGGTTAGAATGCCAAACACTGAGTTCAGTCAGAGAAGCATTTAAGATACTTTCTTTGCGCTCATACAATTTCTATGATTTTTTTAAAAACTATTTTGTGTTCCAAAAGCAGGTGCTAGTATTGTATTCAAGCTGTGTCAGTACTGAGGTTTAATTCATGTAACAGAACATGTTAAATCACTATGAAATTTGTGATAGGCAAAAAGGTGAAATGTGCTTACTGGAGTGGGGGATTTTGCAGTATTTGCATCCTAAAGCAAGAAAAAGTCATTTAAAACTACCTCATAGAAATGTCAAGGTATGTCTTTTTCATAAGGAAGGCATATCTAACATAAAGAGCGCTGGTACAGCTTTCATCTTTGATGAAAAGAGCCCAGTGTGCGTCAGCACCAGCAGGGAGGCAGGTGAAGGGACTCTTCTGACAAAGACTCTTCTTACTTAAATATTGAATTTCTTGGAGTTTACAAGTATGGATCAGAGTAGCTACAAAGAAATGCTTCTAGCACTGGAGTTCTGCTAGGACAAATCCCTTTTAAGGATAATGTAGTCTGGAATAGAAATGGTATTTTGGGCAACACCTATATTATGAATTCAGGAAGCTATCAAACACCTTGACTGCTATAGGCCATATTGAACCTTTATTTGTGGAAAATGAGAGGATAGAATTAAGTAAAATGTTGTAGGCATAATTTGGCTTTTATATTTGTCTTCTTTCCCTTACTGCTGTCTCTGCATTTCATAGAGCTGGTTTTTTATGGGTTACACAAATCTTTTCTTAGATCAGAAGACTTAATGAAATTATATCTGTATCCTGGCATTAAGTTGCAAGCAGGTTAACTCTGGTTTTAGTGATCAGTAACACTGCAGTGTCACGCACAGTACATTTTTTAGATTTATCCATGTTAATATTCATATATGAAGCATGCTTTCAAGTAGACTTAGATTTCTAACCTAGTGAGATTTTTAATATCCTGTGCTTCTTTGAAATACATTTTATAGTCTTAAGTTATTTTCTGCAATTGGAAGAAATAGTGCTTTGAATAACTTATATTTTTGATCAAAGGCTGGATATGATATATTGGCAGGCATTGTTCTATTTTAACAATTTGTTTTATTATTAGCTTTTGAATTTTTTATTTATAAAGTTTAATTTTAAACAGAAAACCATTTAAATGTTGTCCTATCTGTAACAGTTGTTCACAGTTCTAGAAGTCTACAATGCATGTGGTATATGATGGGGCAGAGCAAATGACAAAATTAGAACTCGAAGTCCCATCAGCTTTTTCTCATCAGTGTCTTACACTGCAGTGAAGTTGGGAGAATGTTCCACCATTACTCTGATATTTCATTGAACGTTGTAGCTTTGTAATGCAGTGAAATACACATTACAGAGCAGTTTGTATGTTTAGAAGTCTGTGGTACTGTCGTTCTCAAGGCTGGATAAGCAGGCCAGAAGTGATCCAGGATCTTGAACAAGCCCTCCAGTGCGTGATGGTTCATTTGTTGCTCATGTATATTATTTTGCCCCACCAGCTCTGTGCAGTTTGCAGGTGGAGGTTAGGAAATAGCGGAAAGGAAGCTTTGCTGTGTCTGTAGTCTCTGGGTGCTGCGTTTCAGTGCACGATACATGGCATTTACACCTTCGAAGGTTATGTGAGATCTGTGTATGTATGTTTCTTAGCTGTACTGCAGAGTGACAACTACAAGTGTCATGGAAAAGAAGAGATTAATTACATCATCACGCAGTGTAGTGTCACAAGATCCCTAAAACATGATCCTCCCTTTGCCTGTCCTGCTCCCAGGAGGAGGATGCAGCACTGTGAATGTCTGAGACCTGGAGCTCTGAGGGTGGGGAGATAAAGCATGGAGGAAGATGTTCTTTAGGCCTATCCTTGGTTCTCTCTTGTTCATTTACTCAGTATCTGTTAACCAGGAAGAACAGCAGTGAAGCATCCGTGAGTTCAGGGCCTTCATCTGCCCTCTTAACATCTAAGGTGGATGGAAGCCAAGTCTTTCCACATTTGACTCCCATCCCCATTCCTAGATACTTTAAGATGGACACTAATCTGTCTTGAAGTGCTGAGGATGAATTGCAGTAGTGCAGTAAAGGATACAGTTAAGGGTAATACCTAAGTGGAGGCAATTAAAAACTGTTTCCTGAAGTGATTCCAAGCGTCCTCACGTTTTTCCTATTCTTTCCCTGGATACTTAAATTCCTGTCTAAGAAGAGTTCTGTTTACAGTTTTAGAAAGTAAAAATGCAGGAGTGAAGTGATTTTTTTGCCCCTATTCTTTGTGCAGTTCAGGTATTACCTGGAAGATGAAAGCCTGCTACTATGGAGTTTCACATTACAAAAATAATGAAATTGTAGTCTATTCTTGCTTTGAATAAAAATCTTTGCCTATAGAAACTGTACAAAAGACAAAGATGCTGTTTCTTTGAGAATACAGTTATCTATTTTGGATTTTAAATGGTATGGGCTCTCCATAAATCTTGTAATGCAATCCAGCATAATAAATGAAAAGGAAAAATGTATTTTATGTCACTTTTAGTATAAAAGGTTGGTATACCTGTAGTCATAATTCAGTGTTCATTTACAGAGAATTACACTACTTTAAAAAGTGCCAGACCTGCATAAAAATATTGTTCTTTCTGTTCTGAGCAAGGAGAAGCTATGGTTTAAGCGTTTCTTGGATTTCTCCTCTAAGAAATTGAAAAAACATTGCATTCAGTGATCAGGGCAGGAAAATGGATGAGTGACTGTAAGACGCTGATCGTAAGGTACCATAAAGACTTTTAAAATGTGGAATGTCCCTGAAGATAAGGGGGGGTTTATAACATCAGTTGGGAAAGATACCATAGTCATTCAACAGAATTAGACAGACAATATTTGTACATATGCAGTGGCTTTTCCTTTAAAGATTAAGTAGAATTACCTGTTCTCTGAGCAGGTAAGGATCTCTTAAATGCGAGTACAGAATGTTTTGTAATGTATGTAGCACAGTATTAAAATTACCTTTCAGTTCATGCTGGGAAGAAATAGATAGAAAGAGAGGGAGGTGGATGGAGGAGCTGTTTCAAGTGCGCAGAATTCCTCTTGGTTAAATCAGACATACCTATAACCTACTGTTATTCTAGCATTGGAGGTTGTTTCTTGTTAACAGTCTGTACATATCAGGACTATTTAACTTGGGTATTACTGAAATACCATTTGAAGAGCACATACTAAATAAAACACTGCTCTGTGATTTCAGTGTTTAGGTAAATGGTGTATTTCTCACGATATTCTCTTAGGTGTATCCAGAAGAAGCACAGTTGCGTTACTTTGCTGCATTGGACAGTGCACTAGGTGTGCTGTATTAACCAGATGAGGAAATCTGCAAGTCTGCTATTTTCAGAACAGTAGGATCAAATTTCACAAATATTTAATTGGGCACTTGTCTGAATGACATAGTTGATGTTACAATAGAGTGATGCAGAGGGCTGTGTCTGCACAAGGTTTTAATCAAGTTTTTCTGCACGTTTCAAGCAAGGTACAATAGGACACTAATGTTCTTACCGCTCTACAGCTCACGCTTGCTAGGTTTGACAGGAAACCACAAGAACCTGTTCCAAGAGACCGTGAGTTCCCTGGTCAGGTTTCTTTTCATTAGAAAAACTGAAATTTTTATTGTGACCTCCATTTTTTTACTAAGAACTGAATTTCTAAAAGCTTCTGCTGTTCCTGACTGGCTGTTGGCTTATCTTCCGTACTGAGCCTCACACAGAGCCTTGCTGTAATCTGTATCAGTGCAGGTGATAGTTTATTCACAGCTCTTCTATCTGTATTTGGTTCATAACTTGAGGATTTAGAGCCAGGGTGGTGGACAGAAAGAGATTTCCTGTTGGTAAAATTGTGTATGATAAAGCTGAAGGAGATGGGTAAAGATGTTCTCATTGCATATGGTAATCACATCGCATAATCCAAATGGGGCAGATAATGTTCATAATTTTTGTTCTGGATGTTCTTCACTAAGAAGAAAACAGATGGATGTTTTCTTCCGAATGCCTACATTCACACAAGCACTTTAATGATATGAATGAGAACAAATGATGTTTAACTCTGCTACTGTTGAGAAACTGAGGGCTACCTGGAACATGATGTTTCTGTTCTGTGAAAGCTAGTTTGGATGGATGTTCATGTCATTTACTGAAATTTAATTTGCAAACAAGATTTACTTTAGCTGTGTTTTGAAGTACTAATGCATACAGAGATCAAAAAAACCAAGAGATTTTGGAGTTATTACTGCTCTTCCATAGACTGTGAATCTATAAAAAATTACTTCAGAAAATTAGAAAATTGCATATTAAGTATGTTCAGTCATGCATAAAAGTATTCTTGTTGTGGTTATCGAGACGTCAGCATTTTGGTTTTCTAAACACATGAGTGAGAAGCTTTCTTCAGAAAATTCTAACCAGTTACACCACTACTTTTCCGCCCTACCTCAGAAAGAGAAAATACCTTTCTCTTTGTATTGATTATGGTTGGAAGATCTGCTGTTAAGGTACAAAATATGTCAGCTAGGTATTTCTAGAATAAAAATATTAACTCAGATTTCTACCAAAATCTTGGGAGATGAGACTGCCTTGTATACTTCAATTATTAATATAATTATTGTTGTCATGTTTTGCCTGTAAAACTCTGGAACAGTTATCAAAGAGATGCAAACACTTTTTTTTTGTTGTTGTTTTCTTCATGTCCAGGTCAAAAGCTAGACAGCATGCTTCATGGTACAGGAATGAAGACAGATTCTGACCAAAAGAAACAAGCAAATGGAGTAACACTTGCTCCAGAGGACACCTTACCTTTTCTTAAGTGCTACTGCTCAGGACATTGTCCAGATGATGCTATTAACAACACATGCATGTAAGTATTGCATTCAGGATACAGAGGCTCTTAGAAGAGGATCATTTTGGGTTTTGAGAGAACAAACTACCTCTGGAGGCTGACCAAGGTTCTTTCAGGTGATCTGACCATAATTGATTATGTTCTGTGGGTGCTAAAACCCATGGTCATCTCTGTGTAAGCAATACTGCTTTCACCACACCTTAGAGCCACTTGCAGCTGGTCATTTTAAGCCCAGCAACTGCTTTGAAGAACAGAGGCTTTAAGTAACCCTGTGATATTTTATAACTGGGTGAGTATTAAGTGACCCAAATCTAAGCCTTCTGACATGACCACCTGTTTGCTTATTTCTTCAGCTAGTAGTCGAAAAAGTAGTGTAAATAACATAGCCATTTACTGAGAATTCTTCTTGTTACATGTTCAATAGTTACAGACCATAAAGGAAAGGCAGGGGAAAATAAAAGCCTGTGGACATGTAGAGACAGGAGGGGAGTTTTATCTTTGATAGGTATAAGAATCCTGACAGACTCGTGCACAGGTTATGTGCTTGCTTAAGGTGGTTTTTTTTTTTTTCATGTCCTGAAACGTCTTTGTTTTCCTTTTCTTTGTCTTCATTTGCAATTCCATGTTCAAGGCCCTTCTGTTTTCTTCCTTAAGAATTAATATGCATAGTTGAAAACATATTATTTGCTCCTGTACTTTGGGTCTTCACTTTAACGTAGTATTCAGTCTCTCTGAGGTGTCACTTGGCAGATAAGGCAGTTTTTATGGAACCCACGGAGATAAGAAGGGCTGCTGTCTTTTTAAATGGAAACACAGGCAGTAACTTACAAACAGTTTTGAACTGAGAAAATGTTCCAGTGTTTTGTCTTTCAAGCCTCTTGGTATTTATTTATTGGCTTTTATTGCCCTCTAGTGTGTGCAGTCAGTATAGGCCTTACTAATTTTTGGCTGACCTAGCCACTGATAGGCCATTATGCTGATAATAAAGCTGTTAGTTAAAAACACACAGTGTCTACATGCAGGACATCTTATAGCATTATGCTTTTCACATCTGCATTTCTTTGAATTACTGTAAATAGATTTTTGGCAAACAAAATTGTTTCTAAATTTGTTCTCCTTGGTATCTGTGTTGAGGGAACGAATGAGTATTTGTGACAAAGCGTGCCTGTAGTGTTCTACTTCAGAATACTGTGGGGGTCTTTTATTCTCAAACCAGATGGTAACCACTGTGTTAAAGAATTTTTCTAGAAGTTTTCATTCTAGAATTCTTAATGGGTTCATGGTCAACTAATGCTGCATATTAAATGATAAACATGCTGGTAAAGCTCTCATGATGTGTTTATTGCAGAACTAATGGGCATTGCTTTGCTATCATTGAGGAGGATGAACATGGAGAACCCACACTTGCTTCTGGCTGCATGAAGTATGAAGGTTCAGACTTCCAGTGCAAGGTGAAAAAATGAGATTTATACCAGTGCGTTACTTGGTTCCATTTTTATGCCCCTCTTTTATATGGTATTCTGGAGATGTTTCTAAAGCAAATACTGCTGCTATGATGAGTATAAGAGAAAAACTTCTAAAGAGATTGGGTTTTGTTCTTAAGAGCAGTATTTATTTAACATGATTAACCAGTTTTGACTAAACTCAAGACTTTTCCCATGTATGAAATAGCAACTTAAGTAGAAACCATCTGTTTCTGTGCAACAAGTAAAAAAAGTTCTGTGATATATAAAAAAATTCAAGATCAGATGTAGGCACTCAAAGATTAGATGATGTCTGTCTGCCACTGCAGAGTAATCTCATACATCAAATGGTGTGGTTGAAGTGCCTTTTAAATAAAATAGCTTACACTTTTGTCTGTGCTATGTTGTAACTGTAGCATCTCCTGTCCCTGTTTTAGCTTCAAAATCTAAGTGTTTACTGAATTCTCCTTCAACAGGACTCGCCTAAAGCGCAGTTACGTCGAACGATTGAGTGCTGTCGTACTGATTTCTGCAATCAGGATTTGCAACCAACGTTACCACCTCTTGACAGTACAGGTAAACAACTCCTGTATGTTCACACTGCTGCTAAGAAATGCTGTGTAGGTTCTGTTTTTCCTGATCAACAGTAGAAATAAGGAGAAAATGTAAATGCAGTATTGCACAGATCTGGTTTTTTCCTTACTAAGGAATTTTTATATGAAGATCTGGACTACACTTCATTTTCTGTTTTCAGTTTTCCTTTTTTGCCACTTTCAAGTTAATCCTTTCCTCCATCACTCATGGTATTTTTATTCTTGTTTTCAGTGTGCTCGTATCTTGATCTGCATGTGATCTTTTGATCTGTTTTTATTCTGTTTCCACAGTCTGATCTCTTTTTAAAGTGTTTTTCTTAATCTCTGCTGTGCTTTTACCATTATGAATGCCATCATAAAAAAAGTATTCTGACCTTGTTAACACTTCTTTATTGCAAATTCATTCTCTTCTTTCTGTTGTTCCCAGTGAAAATAGTTTGTTTTCATGCGCTTACTCATTCATTGCTAGGCAAGTCGTACTGGTTTAACTGTTGCTTTGTATCTTCTCAGAATCTTACTGCTCCAAATCCTTAATTTCTATTTCTAACAAGCTAGCAAGAGTCAACCTAAACCAACAACTCCAAAATCGCAAGCTAAATATTTTTCTTTTTTTTTCCTTTTCCTTTTTTTTTTTTTTTTTGTCATCCAAATGAATTGATCTTTGCTTTTGTGGTGTAAATACTTCAATACACACTATATGAAAACATACATAAATAAACTGTTTACAGTATACGTTTAATTAATAGACTTTGGAAACTCTTTTTTTTTCTTTCTATTTTTTCTTTCTTTTTTTTGTCAGATGGACTTTTTGATGGCAGCATTCGTTGGATGGCAGTGTTGATTTCTATGGCAGTCTGCATAATTGTCATGGTCATCTTATTTAGCTGCTTTTGTTACAAGTAAGAAAGCACTTTCTTTATTGGGAACATTTTTAATTTTGCAAATCAGTATAAACAGAACAGTTATTTTGCAGATGTATTCAGTTAATCATATGTAGATTTGAAACAGTTTTAACTTAATTTCACATTTCTGTGGGTAGCAGTTTCCATCACTAGGTAAAATGAAATGTTCATGGCAGAGAATTTAAGTGAATTCGATCCTTTCCTCTGGCTACAAAATATGTACAGTTTTGTAAGCTACACATAACTTTGATGCTATAGCAGCTGGTAAACAGGGATATCTTCATGCTTTTTATGCTTTTGGGTCTTCAGTCACTTTCAGTAGTTAAATTCAATCTGCTTCTGAGATTGTCCTTTTTCTGCTGTGTTTCAAAACTAAGTAATTGTCCAGCTGAGCTATGGCAGTTCATTCAGGTGCTTCTGTCAGCCCCAGCCCTGTACTGGGGGTGATCACTGTTCTAGCAGTTTCCAAGGCTTGTGTCAGCCTCAGCTGCCACAGTTCGAGGTTCTGTCTGTTCATTTAAACCAAAATCAGCAATGCTGTGCTGGTAACACTGGCTGAGAGCTGAGTGTTAAAAATGCTGGGTTTCCACCTGACTGATAATCAGCTGACACACCTGTACATGCATTACAACAGCTTCTGAACGTTAAAAAGCTATGTAAGTTACATTTCAGGAAAAGAAAAAAGAGTAAAATCTGATTCTCTGTTTTTTCTTTTGAGGAAACGTCTATATTTAAATAACTCTTTCTTGTAGATCAGTTTGTTACAGATTTTAGGTGTTCTGGAGTTCAGCTTAACTTCTGTTACTTTTGCAGGCATTACTGTAAGTCGATGGCAAAGAGGCACTGTTATAATCGTGACCTGGAGCAAGATGAAGCATTTATTCCAGCTGGAGAGTCATTAAAAGACCTTATTGACCAGTCACAGAGTTCTGGGAGTGGATCAGGACTACCACTGTTGGTAAGTCATAAACTCAGATTTTTCTTCGCTGCATTTCTCTCCATCACTTAAAAGTTTGGTTTGTATCTAATGTTTGTTCATACAAAATGCTAATTATTTTATATGCCATTACGATGAAAGGTGAAGTACAAGCTGAACATGTTTAAAGCCTGTCTTCACATAATTAAAATGAAGTGCAAAATTTAATGTTACAGAATCTGTTGGTGTCAGCAAAATTTAAAGAAAACTTAGAGCCTACAGCCGTTAAGATAAAAATTTAAGAAATAGCTAATACAAGTATCACATTGAGTGAGCTCAGAGATTTTATTTTCTTAGTGTCCATTGACTACTAAAATAAATTTGGTTTTTACTGACTAATAGAAGTATTCGGGGAGACTTTAGAGCAGCCTTCTAGTACCTAAAGGGGCCTAAAAGAAAGCCAGACAGGGACTTCTTACAAGGGTATGTAGAGATAGGACAAGGGGACATGGCCTTAAACTGAGAGTAGGTTTAGATGGGTATTAGGAAGAAATTCTTCATTGAGGATGGTGAGGCACTGGAACAGGTTGTCCACAGAAGCTGTGGATGCCCCATCCATGGCAGTGTTCAAGGCCAGTCTGGATGGGGCTTGAGCAACCTGTTCTAGTGAAGATGTCCCCATCCATGGCAGAGGGGTTGGAAGTAGATGATCTTCAGGGTCCTTTCCAACCCAAACGATTTTGTGATAATTGTTCATAATTTTTTTCATTCACCATCCTATATAATACTTGCATAAAAATTAGCCAGTGAGACAGGTAATAAATCAGAAATAAAATGCAAGAGAACATACCCTTCAACTAGAAGTTGAGTTGACTTAAATCTGGGGTTTTTTATGCCTTGGAAGCAGTAATAATGAGTCCAAAACTGGAACAGTGAAAAATTTCATGGAACAGAAAATTTTACGGTGGAATCAAAATGATAGCAATCCAAGCTTGATAGGTAGCCTGGCCAGGTACTTTGGTTAACTGTTGTGTTTCCCCTCTCCATCTTATACCTTCTTTTTTCTTGTTTTAATTTCTTTGTCTTCCTTAGGTTCAGCGCACTATTGCCAAACAAATTCAGATGGTGAGGCAAGTTGGAAAAGGACGATATGGTGAAGTGTGGATGGGCAAGTGGAGGGGTGAAAAAGTTGCAGTCAAGGTGTTTTTCACCACAGAAGAAGCCAGCTGGTTCCGAGAAACAGAGATTTACCAAACTGTTCTCATGCGACATGAAAACATCCTCGGTAAGGCAGCAGAACATTGCTCAGCTACTGGAGGGTGGCGTGAGAGTGGAGGAGGAGGAGCTCTTACTGGGTGGCTTGAGGGGTCTAAGGCAGCTTCTGTGGAATAACCAGATGGATTTCCCTTCATGTGTGCTGATAAAATGTTACTGAAAGGATACAATCTGCTGCTCTTGGTTGGAAACGTGTCTGCAGTCTCTTTGCTGGAAGACTGGAGTGATAACATCACGTACAAATAGAATCAGAGCTTCTGTGTGTTTAGTTTTCATAAGGGGAACACGTGTCTTCTGATAGAATACAAGAAAATACACCTTTAGGAATTATCACTAAATCTGCACAAAAATTTTATGTACGAATAAGTAGTAACTTGGTTTATACATTTCATAGGTTTCATAGCAGCAGATATTAAAGGCACTGGCTCCTGGACACAGCTTTACTTGATCACGGATTATCATGAAAACGGATCATTGTATGATTTTCTGAAATGCACTACGCTGGACAACAGGGCTCTGCTCAAGCTGGCCTATTCTGCTGCGTGTGGCCTGTGCCACCTACACACGGAAATCTATGGGACACAAGGCAAGCCTGCGATTGCACACAGGGACCTGAAGAGTAAAAACATCTTGATCAAGAAAAACGGAACCTGCTGCATTGCGGACTTGGGTCTTGCAGTCAAGTTTAACAGGTAACAAATCCTCTGTCATGGGAAAAATTTCATGTAATTGTTTTATTTAATGCACCAGATACCCAGTTTAAAAGGCAGATGGAATCATTTGGTTGTGTGCTTTCGGGGGGAGGTTTCAATTTTGAGAGTAAAATGTTCTTGAATGTTGGTAGATGTCATGATGAAAATAGATTGTTAAGAAACAATGAAAATACTCTTCTTATGGAAAATAAAAGTTTTGTAGAGGAAATGGAGACTAATTTTTTATTCAAATCTAGCCTTTCAAGGTATTGCAATCATGTAAATTCTTTCATAAAAAATTTGAACAGCATATAGGCATTTGAGACTTAATTGAAGATGTGATACTTTAATAGTATTATTAAATACTTTTATTAGTTTAAGTTCTATGGAGACAGAGAATTGTTTTTTTAGTGATTGTGCCATACAGGATTTCATACCTTGTACCAGTCCACAATTCAGTAACTTCCTAATGTTTTTATATAGCGACACAAATGAAGTTGACGTTCCCTTGAACACTAGAGTGGGAACAAAACGTTACATGGCTCCAGAAGTCCTGGATGAAAGCCTGAATAAAAACCATTTCCAGCCGTACATCATGGCTGACATCTACAGTTTTGGGCTCATCATTTGGGAAATGGCTCGGCGCTGTGTCACAGGAGGTAAGCTTTAAATATTCTGTATAAGATCTACCAGGCCCTTCCCTCACTTTAGCAAGCTTCACCAGGAAATAATGTATATAGCTTGCTGTATCATCAGGCTTGTATACTTTAAAAGCAGTAGTAATAGTCTGACACATACTTTTGTAACTCATCCTGGCTTGTCTTTTGTTCTTCTTTTGTATCTTTATACATCTTCACCTGTATTCTTCTTCCATCTTGCATTTCTCTGTGCTTCTTTGTAGCATGTAGTGCATTAGAAAAAGCCAAATTCAGCATTTGGTACCAAAATCAAAGGCAGTGCAGGGAATTATTGTTAAAGTTAATAATCGTAATACTGGAGCTTTTATGGTAAATGACTGTTGTAGTGAAATTTTCAGATTTTTACCGCAGTAAAACAGTGTGATGAGTTTAACTTGGCACAAAGTTAATTTTTGTTCCTGGCTAAGGAAATCCGAGAGTAGATACATGGATTTATTTATTTTAATTGTTCTTAATCTTTCGCAATTATCTCCAGGTATTGTTGAAGAGTATCAGTTGCCATATTATGACATGGTGCCAAATGATCCATCCTATGAGGACATGAGAGAAGTGGTGTGTGTCAAACGCCTGCGCCCAGTGGTATCGAACAGATGGAACAGCGATGAGGTGAGTGCTCTGAGAGGAAAAGCTTCTTCAGTTTGTTCATTAATATGGGAGGCTATTTTAGTTAAAGAAATACTTAAGTGTTGTTAAGTAGGGAGCATTCAGACATTCTGGTACTTTGAAAACCTCACAGCAATAATAGGAGAAAG
This sequence comes from Callaeas wilsoni, assembly GCA_013398955.1. NCBI lineage: Eukaryota > Metazoa > Chordata > Aves > Passeriformes > Callaeidae > Callaeas > Callaeas wilsoni. The sequence goes on from VWPU01003205.1 coordinate 67,768, forward strand.
ATACACTTGAGATCAATTCAAAAGACTGTTTTTTAATGTGTCTTTCCAGTGATCTGAGGGGAGGATACCCTTAAGCAGCATCCAAGTGTGTGAATACTGCTCTGCTTGAGACGTGTATTTTAGATAGTGGAATATATTCAGAGTTTCAATTGGAGCTAAAACTTAAATGAATTTTTAATTGATTTTATTAGTCTTATTGTATATAGCTAATTGATTTGTGGCATAATATATTTCATGAAAGATGAAGCAGTTCCTTTGTGGATTTCCTCTTTCCTTTTTTCCTTTTTTACTGTTACATGCCAGGACAATCTGTGATGTAACTGAAATATTCTCATTTAGATGTGTTTTTAGAGGGCCCCAGCTTGAAGACAGTAAATAAGACATACTATTTCACATAGCAAGTTAAATATGCCATATCCGTTCTTCCCGGCATCCTTGACTTCTTCTATGAATTCCCAGTTTTCTCCTTTTTCTTTTTTTTGACTTCTGAAAGAACTGTTGTCACATCTTCATTTTTCCTGAAAGAATTCTCTATGGTTTTCCAGCCATATATGTGGAGATTTTTCTCTTTATTGCTGCCATATTTGTACCACTGTTCTTGAGTTGTACCGAGAAGTTCTGGTAATGCATCATTGGGAGATTAAATCAACATTCCTGTTAGTTCCAGCTACTGTAATACTGAGCAGTGAGGGGGTGGGAAAAGAAGGATTGGCATGTGGGTGTTGGGTTGGAGTTATTTGGGGTTTTTTCTTTCAGTAGGTCTCTTTATAATAGTTTTCTATGAACAATTTCGCAGAAAATTTGGAAGTTGCACATTTTTGGACTCGAAAATTCTATAATTTGAGTTTGACAGTGAACCAAAATTACACACTTTGGATGTAGCTATTGTTACAAGTGTTCCTTTGTTTTTCCTTTTGCAGTGTTTAAGAGCAATATTGAAGTTGATGTCGGAGTGCTGGGCTCACAATCCTGCCTCAAGGCTCACTGCCTTGAGGATCAAGAAGACTCTTGCCAAGATGGTGGAATCACAAGACGTAAAGATTTGACATAGGAAATTGACTTTGGAGAGCAAAGCTGGACTCCCTAGATCTTTTCACTCAAACGTGAGTGAGGAAGATAGAAATAGAAGAGGAAATAACTGAGATTCAGTATATTTTCTCAGCACACTTCTACGGGCTGCTAATGAAATCTTTCAGTACTTCATAGACCGTGATACTGAGAGCCTCTATACACTACATGCTACATATATGGACAGCCTTGAGAAAATACACGTTTTGTTTTGGTTTGAGCTGCATTGAGACTTCAGTCATACTTAGTGAGTCTCCAGTAAAACTCTGGGTACTGAATTGAATGTTCAGATTACAGTGCTTTCTGTGAAAGCCTAACAAGCTATATGGATTCAACAGAGATGGAGAATATAAGCTTTTTTTTTTTTTTGCCTTCTACCTGATAAAACCTAGTCAATCCATACCAAGTTTTGGTGAAACAGCCTGTAGGTTATGAATCTGTTTGTGATACTACTCAGTTTAACAGTTCTTTATGCCTTTATGTGTGTGCCAGGATTATTTTGCTGTCATTTGGAATATGTAAGAAACCATATAAATGAACAAAGTTTTATGGTCAGGGTTCCATGCATTTTGTGGCTCCACAATCAGAGATTTGCTACAGAATCTTTTGCCATTAAGTTATCTTCAGAAATCTCAGTTTTAATTTTTTTTCTGTTTTTGTTTTGGTCACAAAGAGATCTGCAGAACTGTGAACCATTAATCAGCTAAGGAATGCCTACCTAAATCTGTAAGGAGCTTGAAACAGTCTCTTCTAGAGATGTAGGCTGCCTTGGTCATCTCACTTGCAGCCTAGAGAGAGCTCCATAATTGGATGTCTGAAATTTGTCATATTTTTTCACAGTGCCACATGCAACCAGCATTTTTGCCATAGAATACTTTACATCTTAGCAGAAAGACCGATGACGAAGTGTTTTGCCTTCCTGCTCTGTTGGGACTCACTGATAGGTGTCTGTCATGCTGTGAACTTCTTCCCACAAAGGAGGGGCTTTGTCAGCTGTAGCAATGTGCTCTTTCATCATTTGACAAACCTAGGCAGAAGGTGAGTTTTGAAAGGCTTGAGAACAAGTCTGGTTTACAGACACAAACGAGGGAAGGCAGGAGGCTCTGGGTGCTCTGAAGATTAGAGAATGCAGTAAAGGTCAAGACCAGGAGAACCGAGCGCGTGGCCTGTTGAAGATCAGATCCACAGTGTGCAGAAGATTTGGAGCTGGGTTGCTCTGATGTAGACACAGGAGGCCACATCTGCGGGCCACTTAGTGGAAGTGAAGATTTGAGACAAGGTACATCAGTGGGTGTTTTACGTTCTAGTTAAGTTTGGGAGGAGTGGCATGGAAATTAATTCCTGAAGATACAGTAAGTTAGTGCAATTGCAAAACTTGCTTTTATTGTGCCAACTGTTGGACCTGCACAAGAAACTGAAGTTCCCCCATTTTTACCACTGACCCACACAAGTTGCTTAGAAGCCAGAACCCTCCGTGAGGTTACTGTAAGGCAGAATTACTGATTTATAACTCCTTTGGCACTTCTACTTGGAAGTTAGAAAATAGTACCATAACTCAAGCTGAAGCTTCAAAGCATGAATCATCTGAAGAATGAACACACAGTATTGGAACCATTGAATCTATTTGATAATTTAAGTGCCTATAACTTTGTACTGTAAATCTTGTTCTAGAGAACTTTAAAAAGGGAAGTTATTTATACAGTGTGTTCTGTGCTTTAGTAAAAAAAAAACAAAACAAGAAATACCTAGTCCTAAGTACATGTGTACAATTAGATATATGCACACACACACAAACGCCATAGTTGAGATTTGAAGAAAAAAGTTAAGAATAATACCAAAATTGATGAAAAATGTTAAAACTTCAGATTGATTTATACCGGATTATTTGTTGTCTTAAAATATTTACATGGAGATTGTTTTGATGTGTTTAAATTTCCCTTGAAAATACAGCTGACAGAAAGCAATGTAACACAGAAGTAATGTGATTTGTGAACAATTACAACCTTCTAGCATGTTACTTCTTTGTTTTAATTCTGTAGTTCCCATAATGTAAATGGTCAGGCAAAAGATTGCAGTATTTTTATTTTCTGTTGTGATGTACAGACTTTATTTAACAGTTCTACATATTTTATAGAAAACTAGCTATTTCGAGGGACTTTTTTTTTTTTAAAATAAAGTCATTACTTTTGTTTAGTAATGCCTTTAAGTATTAATATGTATTCTGGCTGAGAAGTTCATAGGTGTGTCAACTTTAACTTATTTGAAAACAGCAAGAGATATATGAGATTGTGCCACAATCCTCATGATAAAGGGCTTTTAAAAAAAAAGTTTCTCCGTCCATTGCCAAGAAATATATGATGATTTTGAAATTGTTAATCATGTCTTCGCGCATAATTTTTGCACAGGTAGTTGGAAAATTTTTGGTATAAGCCAAAAAAAGTAAGGGATAAGCTTTCTTTTTACTTCTCTAGAATTTTTATCAGTAAGAAGGAAAAAATGTTTATGTAGGTACTCTGCTACCTTAAACTTTCAAAGCATGGAGGTCTGTTTAAATTAACCCCATCCTGTGTAGAGCATTGTGTCATTTCTTTTAGAAACTGCCACATCGTTATTGGCTGTAAACATGTTTTGTGAACTTTTTTTTTAGTTCGTTTTTCCCAAGTCTTCAGGAAGCCCCTGCTGGAAGTATGAATTGCAATAATTTGTAAATCTTCACTTACTTTTCCATTGTTTAGGTATTTGCAAGGCAATAGGATGGTTAGACACCTTAGGACCTAAATTGATTTACACGTTTACTTTAATATAGATGGAGCCAACTGCTGCAAAGATGATTTTTTGAGAGGGAAAAGAAAATCTTTTTTGCCTTAAACCTTATTTTTCAGCACTTCAGTTACTCTGTGCTCAAATGTATCATGCATGGGCAGTTTTTGTTGTGCTGAACAGGAGCTTCCTTGATTCCGATAGTCAGCAAAATGTTAACACTAAAGGATGTCTATACTGATATTTAATCATTTGGGGGGGAAAAAAAGTGCTCAAAGCCAGCCCAATAATTTTTGCATAATTAATGCAGATTCCAAAGGTAAGTTTTTGCTTTGTGCAATCCTGTGGAGTTCAGAAGCCTTTAAGGGCAGAGAGGGAAATAGGATTCTTCTATTGGACTGTGATTAGTCTCATTTTGTTGGTCAAAATTTTAAGCATTTGTCATCCAAAAAAAGATCCTCCAAAGCTGGCAAATGTGTTTTCTTTTTCTTTTCTTTTTTGTTTAAGTACAAAAATCAACTGTGTGCAAAATACCTTGGGGAGTATCAAGACCGTGCCTTGGAAGTTCTTAAACACTCACATGGAGGGATTTTTTGTTTATTTCACCCATTCCATGTGATTTTAGATGGAAATAATTGGAATCACTTCATTCTTATTGTTACAGCAACTAAAAGGAAAACTTTTGTGTTCCTGGTTAACTTGTAAATTCCACTCGAAATATGGTATTCCTTCAAAGAAAATTAGGCTTACATTCTGAGTTTATTCTGAGTTCTACTTAGTGTAATTTTTCCTCAAGAAACAGACAGTTTTCCCAATATCCATAACTTTTTCCCAGTTATTTTCTTAATTAGTCTTTTTGGAGGTCTTGAATGAAATGTAAAATTAATATTATAAAGTTACCTCCACAGTAGTCTAGAATCAAATTTTAGATTTTGATCTAAATGACCATTTGAATGTGTTTATAAAACAAATCATTTGGATACATTTCATCTACTCTGTCTTAACAGACTGTATTTTAATGGTCTAAAGTGTTTGAAGAGCAGAGGTATAAAGTTAAAAAACATTCTTTTGCTCTTGCAGATATTTTTAAAGGGAAGTGACATGCTCGTCTTCTGTGAAATATTAGAATGGTTTAGCCTTTCCTCACTCTCCTGACAGTGCCTCTGAGTCGAGTCCTTGCCCTGTGCCCACAACCTTTATTCCAAGCAGGGGTGATGTCTGAAAGCAGCTGGCAGTGTTGCACAGTGCAGTGCTTTATGGACCCGTGGTGCTCAGCCTTGGTTGCAGAGCAGAAGTAGAGGGCACATTACTTCTGCTTTTTGGACAAATCTAATGTAATTGTCGCTCTGTGATATTTTACTGTTTAATGCAATTATGGAAGCCCACATCATGTAGTGACATTTGTGCTCCGACATGACATGCCCAAAATGAAATGTACTATATTGTATACAAGAAGAATAAATAACATTGTAGTTAATCTAGAGAAGATGTAAATAAAATATGAAAGAAGAGTGGAACAAGACAAATGGTCACACTCTTGTGTGTTATATGCCAGAAGTGTAGAATACTACTTTAAAAATGTAACACACTAATGTATTTTGTACAGCATCTGCTTTAGAAGGTGCCTTATTGAGTTTACCATGAATTGCTTGTTCTGTACACAGATTATGTCCAATGTATCATTTTTAAGTAAATAACCTTATTTTAGTACACATTAGTTATGTGTTTTGTTACAAGTTTTTGCCTTAAAAATGTAATGTCTTGGAAATCATAATACTGTAACTAAATAATTGCCTACTTTTTCATACCTCGTTTATGGTTTTTTCCCCCACAGTGTCTGAATAAGCTGTTAATTACTGCTTTTATTGTTCAATGATGTTGAAATTATTTGGTGCTCTCTAAGTTCAAGCTCTTTATTCCTTGCACGAAATTTAAATTTGGGTGCAACAGTAAAAAACAGTGTTTCCTTCTCCTGATTTTTATCCCTGTGTTATGGCAAAGCCAAAAGCAAGTGAAAATCAAATAATACTTCTATTTGAACATATGCAAGTTCACTACATGTTGGTTTTATCCATATAAATTTGCCTCAAGCTTATCAGGTAAAAAGAGAAATAATAAAGGGATGGGGAAATTTGTAATTGCTTTTTTTCCCTCTGTGTACAACGTTCTTTTTGTGTAATAGTATCCAAATTAAGAGATTTGAGTTTAATATGTGTACATACCGCTTCTTGCAAAAATATGGAGGTGCTCCTGTATATCCTGCTAAATTTACTCTGGTTTTTATGATTCAAGCAAATGAATACCAGTCAAGGGGATAGCTCACCTGTGAGCACACAATTATATAAAGAAAGTGTCAGAATTTGTTTTCTCATTGCAGAAATGTGTTGGCTTCTACTCTCCATAGAGTTCACTTTAGTTTGTAAGGAGGAAGAAGTAAGATCAGTTTCTGTTCTTTTTTTGCCTTTAATCAGGAATAATCTTAGATTTAATTTTTTTTTACAGTAGCTAGAAAGGTTTGATATCTGAACATCATAAAAGCTGTTATCAGTGTATTATAATTATAAACCTGTATTTGTTTCCCCTATACAGTCAAATGTTAACTTCTTGCAGTAGAGTTCTGAAAAGTGCAGTGGAAGGATAAGACGATGTAGTTCCAAACCTTTCTTTCCTTAACACATAATACCAAGAAATTAGACTGCACAAAGATTTGGTCTCCTTAGATTAGTATCTTGGCAAAGTAAACCTTTTTCCTTTGGTTGTGGCTGTGTTGTGGCTGTTATGTTGTTCGTGGAATGTCTTCGCTGATTGCAGTGGTCGTGGTTGGATTTAAAACTGGGGTTTCATGTTAGCGTTGCAGGAGGACGTAGTGGAAATTGCGGGTAAGTGTTTGCGCCTGTCCGTGTGTTCATGAGCGGCTCCTGCTGCCGGTGTTCTCTCGTGAATCGGCCACGGGATGGTGCTGTATCCTAAAGAAAGGATTGGGGGAAAAAGGGGGAGTTCTGAGACGCGAAAGTAAGTTCTCTACTGCCTGCTAGTAATAAATACCAAAATGTTCTCCTTTATAAATGGGTGGTTTTGACCCCTACATGAAACATGTTACTGATGAGCTTGCATCAGTATCTAAGAAGTGAAGCAGCTGTATCCAGTGAAATGTGCAAACACCCCACATGGATGTTTTGTGGGCATACCAAAAAGCAAACTGAGTAGTTAGCAAATTGAATCACAAGCTTTTAAATAAATAGCAGAAGTATCACTAAATTCAGAAGGGATCAGATTTAATTCTATTAATTTCCTTAATCCCTTCTGCAGTTTTATCTTCTCCTTTCCCCAAAACAGCACTTTGGTCTTTCTCACTGATGTTAATGCCATAAATCAGTACCAGCTGTGGAATCCAAGCCGGGAAAGGAGCACTACTGTGGGCTGAGCACCTCCTGAGTCTGCTTCATGCAGAGACCTCCATGGGCTTCAGACTCTGACTTGATGTGGATATTATCTGCAGAATTCAGGCATTTCTGCATCTATAAAAAGTAAAATTGTTTATATACTATACAATCAGTACTTGAATTTGGAGTACAGTAAGGAGATTGTCTTATTAATGGAAAAGAAAAAAGCATTAAGAGACTTCCATTTTAAAATGTGCTGTAAGATACTGACGTTCATAAAGCAGCAGATCAGTAACAAAATAATTCCACAAAGGCACTAAGATGCACAGCTTTCTACCTTATTGCAAAGCTTAGTGGTTTGGTCTGGAAATACAGAAACTTGAAGCAGTGGCGATGTTTCCTGTCAGGTTCCTAGGAAGTACTAAAAGCTGTTGGAAGCTTTTATTTTTAAATATGAGTGTCAGATTGACAATACATGAATCTGCATCCCAGAGTGAGGACGTGTTTCTGTGCCTATTGCTGCCTGGCCATCAGGCGCATTAGTCTGGTCAGTGTGCTGTGAGGCAAACTGAAGCTCTTACAGACAACTCTTCCCAGTGCCTATGGCCAGCTTCAGGTTGCTTTTCATTTTTGAAAATACAGCTAAGTCTGCTGAGCCAACCAATAGCTGTATTTTAAATCATCTTCATTAAATTGATTCCTCTAGTTTGCCTAAAAATGCAGGTCATGGTCAGGTGGCTGCATTAATCTTACAAGAAAGCCTGAACAACCATCCCACCAAAAAAATGCAGGAGTGGTTTAGATGGAGGCTTATGAAAAAGCTGATTTATTGCTTTGAGCAAACACAACCACAGCCCAGTAGATTAATCATCTTTCTCTTGTTGCTTGAGAAGGAAGTCAGTCTTCCTGGCTTATGCAGCCAGCAGTGTTTTAACCCATTGTCTTCCATTAATTTTTTGCTTCATAGTCTAAAAATTAGTCTTCCAGTCAAGTGTGTCTTCTTTGTATATGCAGGTGGCTGACTTAAGCACATACTTGAAGACATCTTTAAAATACAAAAATGTCTTTAATGTTTTGTTCACTCTGTAGTCAGTGTTCTCTGAACTCATCTGGCATAATCTTCAACAAAAGTAAATTCTGGTAAGCACAAGGAAGGATGCCAAACCTGTAGAAGTCCTGACCGAATGAACTGCAGTGCTCTCTACCAGCTTCCTGTGTCCATTTCCAAGTGGTTTCCATGCCAGTTGAAGCTTTCTGTCAAAGCTTTAAAAACAAAGTGTTTTTAAATATATATGCGTATCATATTCCCAAGCTGTATTTATTTGTGGAACTGGGCTGGTATCTGCAGACTTGGTGTGCACTGAAGATGGGATGTTCCTTGAACCAGCCTGACCTAGGCAGCACACTTGGCCTGTCTCTGCAGAGTGCTGCCACCACAAAAGCCAGGAATTGGAGGAACACTGGCAAAAAGCCATCCGAGTCACCCCAGGATGGTAGCTTTGTAGTGAAAACACCTAATCTTACAATTTGATGCTTTTCTTCATTTCACCTCTTCAGTTTTATTCTTTTCTTCCTTCCCTCAGATATTTTGAGCACAAGTGGGACAGAAAATGACACTGAGGTTGCAGGCACTTTGTGCTGCCTGCAGCAGAGCAGTGTGAGCCATGGCTCCGTGCTGGAAAAACAGGGACACCTGGCCTGGGAATCTCCTGTGGAAATCTGCACTGGCCAGGAGGAGATAAGGAGCATTCTCAGTTGTTAATTTTCTTGGATTTTTCAGGATAGAGAAAACAATCTTCTCAGCAAGTCAGTAGCTGAAACTGTTTTTTAGCTTTATTTCAAAAGATATGTATTGTCTGCTTGTCAAACTGTTGCCTTAAGTGCAATGTGTGTTGGTACCGATGTGATGGGGGTTTCTAAAAATTAGTGATAGTTTAGCATTGCTGAGGATACAGGTAGGTGGGGAGAAAATTCCTAAACAGCAGAAAAGATTTATGTTAAAAAATGCTACCGTAAAAGGGCACAATTTACATAATAAGAATTTATATCTTCATCAAAAATACTGGAAATTTCAAAGTGCATTTCATTTTGGCAAATTTAATTGTTTTAATATTGCTTTGTAAGGTATTAGGATAGATAAAAATACCACAGTACTTGAACATCTTTAAAGTGAAAGACTTCGGGAAGTTTTATTTGACAGAAGAAGTCTAAGACATGACCAGGCATGGTCACCTTTAAAAGAAAAAAAATTTAAAAATCCACATTTCAAAAATTCTACTCTCTGGTTTACTCTAGTTACAAATTTATATTCAGCAGTGACAACAGACCAATGAGCTTGCCTTTTGGTTTTAGTTTTGATTTTAAAATATTTACTAAATGCTGAACTCTGGGCTGAATTCATGATAATCTTCAGGACTAACTTTAGAAATAAACTGCATTTTCACCAATACTTTTAAAATATTGTTGGCATTTTCCTAGTGTCTAAATGTAAATGTAATTCATCTTAACAGTGCTTTAAATTTTTTCAGTGTAGCTGAAATACATCACAGGCCCAGAAACAAAGACTGGGCCATTTACGAGATTCTTGCTTGCAAATACTGGCAGTAGAGTGAGTTTTACTGGATTTGATAGATCTCTTCTACTGTTCCTGTTGTGCACAGACTGAAACACTGGAGTGAGTTGCAGAAGTTTCCAAGATAGTCTGTGGTCCACAGAGAGCTAAAAGGTAAAATTGCCCTGGCTTCTGCGTTTTAAGGTACCATCCACATAATATGAGAATGTGCAGTCCTGCCTAAAATCTTCTCTTTGCCTCTGAAGTAGATATTCGCCATGGGAGGATATTCTTTTGCCAAGGGAAAGGAGAAATTTGTGTTAAAACTGAAGCAAGTCCCACAAAACATTTATGTGCAGTTCTCACATTGGAAGGATTTGGAAATGTGTGTGCTGATACATTTGGAGTCCAAACCGTTAGCTTTTCACTTGAAAGAAAATCCCATTGCTGCTCATAAGCAACTAATCAAAAGCCAAACACTTCCAGAAAAGAAGCATGAGGACAAACCTAGGGCAGTGCTATGTTTAAACACATGCAGTAGCATTGAATACATCACAGATGAAGCAGTAGTGAATGCATCCATTGCATCTATGGAGAGAGATTAATAAAACATAAATGTCACTATTCAAGTTTTAGATATTAGGAATCCACCCATAGTTGTCCCAGGTGGGCTTCGTTTCACTACAGAGCCGTGCAGCAGTTCAAAGCACACCGTCTCCCCCTTCTCCATTTCTGCCATGGCAAAAGTAGTCACGGTGTTTCCGTGGGGGGTTTTCCTCTGACTGCTTGAGAGAGTTCTTTTGTACCCGCGGCTGAAGGAGAGCTGCCCCAGTGCTGGTCCTGAGCTGAACTCCACGGAGATGACAAACAGGTAGACACCTTTGTGTGGTGCCTTAAAGTGGCCGTGTTCAGAGAAATAGCTGTTTCCGTAATTGAGGTATGTTTCATTAAACCTCACTGTTTTTTCTTTATCCTTTCTTTCTGAGAATCCAACATGGAATGCCACCAATGAGTCTGAAAAAGAAAGAGGAACAGAATTTTAGCTGTGAGTGAGATCTCTTCTCTCCCCAGGATCATTGGGATGGGAGATAAGGTGAATCCCTATCAGGCCTGATTTTTGCATGCTGCTTTGCAAAGCTAGACACTGGAAATGGGTGTGTGCACGGGAAATGGGTGTGTGCACTGGAAATGGGTGTGTGCACTGGAGTAGGTCAAATGATTCCCTGGAACTCTTGGAAAAGTATAGCACTGGGACTACCCGGGGGAAAAAGAAATAGCACTTTTTTACTGCCTTAAAAATAAATTACTAAAGAATATGTTCTCTGCTTATTCAGTCTTAACTACAGTTTTGCAGCACAGATGCCTAAAGGGGCTGATTTTTGCTGTATGTTATTTGTGCATAGCAAGGGCTGCAATCATAAAAGCCAATGTTAAAGCTGTGGTGGTTGTAATTACCAGGTGCTTATGGTCACATGTCTACAGGGAAAGGGAACTGGCCAGTCCCAGTGAAGTATAAGCTGAAAACTTGTCTCTGAAGCTTAGTTGTAAGAGAGAGAGTATGTGCTCTCTGGTCAGTCCTGCCTGTTCCACTTGTGCAAATTATTGTAGTTCATTTAATGCATCTGTCTGCCTTGGGAAGGATTTGGTGCTTTGAGTGCACTCCTTCCAGAGTCAAGGATCAAAGTAACAGGGAAAAAGAAGCATTCCACATCAGCTTCCAAAGAGAAAACCACTACTGCATTAACAGGAACATCTACAAACAAAATTTGACTTCTAAACACCTGAAGTTGAATTAGTTCCAGGTCAATTTCCTAGCAGCTATAATGGGTGTAATTTTATTGGCCTTGAGCGAAATACAGCAGAATATTGACTTGGTTCTCACTCAAACTGCTTTTTTTGGTGGAGGGGGAGGATGTAAGTAATGTCAGAATTTCTCCCTCCAGCATCCCACGAGATACCTGACAGTTCTCATAACTAATGTGTTCTGTGTGTGGAACTTGCAGCAAGGCCCAGAAAGAAGCTAGACCTGTACATGAGCAAGGAAAAGAAAACAACACACCTTTTTCCATGAGTTCTGTCTGCACCATATTTCTCCCACTTATTGTTTGTGTATTTTCTCTGTGCTTCTCAGGCCTTTTCTTGTCTCTTTGCTTGTCTTGACCTTTCTGTTGCCTTCTCCCTTTCCTGTTCAGCATTGACTGAATCTTTGTAACATCCAGACTTATATTTGAGGCACCTAATTCTTCGTTACTTCCGAATAGCTTTTTAAAAGTCAGCAGATGTTCCTCCAGATTCCGCTTGATGGTTGCTAAATCTGCAGAGAGAGTTTCTACAGAAACGTTGAGTGGCTCGATGGCATTTGCTATTGTGTGATTGCAGCACAGACTCACATCACCTCTGGATTCGTGCCTCTTGATTGCCAGGCTCAGGTGTTTGATATCATTCTTCAGAGTCGTGATATCATTATAAGCTGAGCTATCCAAGGAGTCATCTTTGGCAGCCTCATAGTTAGGTTCCATGTGTTCTATGATGCTGCGTTGACTACTGACTTCAAGTAGCGTAGAGGAGGTTTGTGTTTCCTCCTTGTGGTGCTTAGGAGGCATGTGAGCATCATGATTATTCTGTTGACCTCTCTCCAAGCGATGAAATCTCATAAGAGATTCTAAAGTCGCATTTTGTTCTTGCAGTTTATCTGAGAAGTGTCTGAGGGATTCTTGCAGCTGAAATACTGATGGTATTAGGCTGCTAAAATCGTCTTCAAAAAAGACATCCAGAAATTCATGTCTCAGTAAAGCCTCCAGTGCTTCTTCGTGCCGCATTGCATCTTTCAGAAGAGAGCTAAAAGAACTGTTGAGATACTTGATGTGTCGGTGAATTTCTTCATCTTTCTTCTTCAGCAAGCCTATGTCTTCTGCAAAAGCCGTAACCTGTGCCTGAAGCTGTCTGTTCTCTTCCTGACGGAGGCTAAGAGACAGATGGATGGACGGAATAGCTGAGGAGAGCTCTTCAATTTCGCTCTTGAAGAGATCTCTGAAAACTGACTCTAAGTGCTTCATATCCTTTAACTGAGGATCTTCAAGGGAGTAAGTGCCATTCCTGGGATCTTCCTCCAGTACATCAGTGTCAGAAGATATTCTCTGGCAGTTGCATTCCTCCATGTACCGCAAGAGATCCGAATAGTTTTCCTGAAGGTTTGAGAGAGTGTAGTTGAGCTCCGATATCTGCCTTTCCATTGCTGCATTGTTTTCTTCCATAATAACTGATTTCTCAGCTAAAGTTACTGTAAAATCTTCTGGCCTATACTTTGAGATGTTTTTCTTTAACTCCTTAAACCACCTCTCTAAAACTGCAATATTCTGAAAGGCCACGTCTGACTCCATGTAAAGTTCTTTAAGCTGCTTGGCATGCCCTGACAGAATTTCATTCATTTGTTTGATGGTTAATTGGCTGGTTTCATCCTTGGGGCCATGATGTGAAGAGAGTTCTGTTAAATTTTTTTTCAACGCCTCCAGTTTATTTTCAAGCAGGTTTTGCTCTTGTTTCATGCTTGCTATGCTGTTGTTCAAAGCTAAGAAATGGGACTGCTGTATCTTATGAAACTTCTTGAGTTTCGTATCAGTATCTGCCTTGATCATGCTGAGATTATAGTGAATATTAGCCTGCTGCATGTGCACTTGGTTCTCTATATCTCTTTTCACCTGATCGACTTTCACTATGTTTTCTTGGACTTTTGATTCAAATTTAGTTCCCAGCTCCTGGAATTCCTTCTTGGGCACAGTGCTCTCTTGGAATCTTTCTATGCTTTTCTTGTTGGCTTCCACATCATGGGACAGGTTTCTTACTATGTTGGAGAGGTTCTGTAAGCTGCTGTTGAAGCTTGCCCACATTGGGTTAAAGTGTTTCCTTAGAAAATTCTCCACATGAGGAAACAAAACTTGCCGCAGAAGTCTTTCCTGATGATCTGTTAACACAGTTGAAAAAAAAATACTTACATTTAAATTCTGCTTTTGGAGCACAGTCTAACCAGAATAACTCAAGTGTGAATTTTTCTGTAGTAGTTGTCATCTTACTCCCCAGAACCTGACCTCATAATACATTTTGACAATTGCAAAAATAGCCTAGCGTTAAATCGAGGTTACTATAAAGCACATGGTGTCTATGAGTCTGCAGACAATAACTTGGATATGTATTGACTTCCCCATTTATGTCTTAAAAATGATGCTTTTTGAAACCCCTGGACAGGCAGTTTTGCCAGTGGCCATAACTGTCTATTTTCCCAGTAGTTCTTAGTTGATGGACTCTTCCTTTTTTGACTGTGTTGTAATGTTCTTTTTCTCATGCTTTCAACTCCGCAAAGTTCTACAGCATCTTAACAGCTGAATATTTCAGGTCAGGAGTAAATAGCTTGAAAAATTTGTGAAGTATCTGGACTACATGGGAATTATACTAAGGCTCAGTTTCTAACTTTAAAGTTCAAACTTGAGTGCCTTGAAGTTCACTGAGTACCAGTCTGTACCCTTAGAAAATGTTTCTGCAAGCCAGTGGCTCACTATGGTAGGTTAAATTCAGCAGCTCTTTTTTTCCCACTCCTGTATATGGCAGGAACGGTGTTCCAGAGATGGGTCAAATGTTTCATTTTTTCACAAAACACCAGTGTGCTATTCCACACATCAGAGTATATAGCATGAGTATGGAAAAAGAACAAATCTAGACTCTGCATCCCCACAGAAGAAAAAAAGCCACAGAAGCAGAATAGTAAGGTTAACAAATTTTAAGTGTAAGCAGCCTCTTTATTCTGTAATTAAGGCATATTCTGAACTCTGCCTTTCCTCTCATTTCCCATTTCAAGTTACTCTTCAGTTCATTCATTTGCATTGGGATTGCATTTACTTTTTCTCTCTTTAGAAGCAACCAGCAGACCAAGGGACATCAGGGTATTTTTGCTTTCACGTTTTCTTTCTGATCTGTGTGGTTTCACAGGGCCTGTCATGGGCTGGTAATTCTGCATCAGACCTCTCACCTGAATTGCTCTCGTTCACTTCTAACACCATGCTTGTACCGTTGTTTTCAAATAGTCTCTGTAAGTCACCTAAGGTGCTGGCTGCTTGATGAATATCACTTTGAAGATCATCCAGTAAAGCCTCATGATTTTGAATGACTTCGAACATTTCTCTTGAGTCCACTGATGTTGACACTAGTCACAAGATTAGAAAAACAAAGTCATGCAACGGAGTGCAGCGACCAGGTGACAGGTATTCATGCAAGACCTCTGAGAACACCTGTCTGGTTTTCACTCTGAAAATTTTGCACTGACATTTAGGGGGTCTGTTGATTTATGGCACCTTAAATAGCAGTTTACTTGCAAAGACTTTTTTCAACAGCGATGAAAACCTAATATATTCAAATATTTGCAGAGAACTTCAGCTACAACAGCCGTGATGGCAGTAAAATGCTCTTAATTAGAAATCTCCCCATGCCATAAAAATATTTTGGAATACTAACTTTTCAAGCCATTGGCTGAAAGGATGGCACGGTTTAACAACCTTGAATAAAAGGAGGGGATGAAAGAGCAGTTGAGACATTCCACTGAGGAATCAGGAGCACAGTGTGTAAGTGTCAGAGCTGACTCATGAAGGAGCCCTTTAAGTGCTGTTTTTCTAAATAAATGCTTGTGAATTTGAGCTGTAGATTTCAGTGTAATACTACCCTGAAGCTAATTGCTGAAAGACACTTCATAGCACTGCAAGCCACACCATTTCCCAGGTGGTCAGGGAAGGTCCTTCCTGGTACTTAGACTGTTAGGGTGGAGTGCCTGAGATACAAATTTATGGTACCTCATAATTGTAATCTCAGAGCTACTGGCAGGCCGTTCTAAAATAGCATTTTCAGTGGATTGTTTTTCTGGTAGATTTGTGAGCATGCTGTGCTGTCCTGTGAACCCACTTTGCAGAGCAAGGGGTTAACATCCATGCCACTGAAGGGTGTAAGGCTCTGCACCAGCTGGCATTCACTGATGACCAGACAGCTTTGAAACTTTGAGCTTTGTTGTGAGCATTCACAGTGTTACAGCAAAAGCCCTGATTTATGTCGATAAATGCATCATTTCAAAGCTTTCCCAGACAATGCTTTCACTAGAGAC
Source organism: Callaeas wilsoni (assembly GCA_013398955.1). NCBI lineage: Eukaryota > Metazoa > Chordata > Aves > Passeriformes > Callaeidae > Callaeas > Callaeas wilsoni. The sequence continues at coordinate 83,669 of VWPU01003205.1, forward strand.
ATGGTCCACAGCGTATCAGGTTAAAACTGCAGCTTCAAATCTGTTTGGGATTTGTTTTTGTTTTTTTTTTTTTTTAATCAATGACTGAGAGGTAAAAGAATGGTAAGCAAAATAACTTCAAGCACATACTGTGGTTTGAGAGCTCTTCTTCTCGTCCTTCAGTTTCGGTTCCTGGCACCAGAATAAAATTAGGATCTGCAATTGAGATGTGATACAGCAGTGAATATGTTTTAGATGCAGAAACTACTACAGTTTAGCAAGGCCACACAGAGGAATTTCATGTGTCATGTAACTGGTGTGGAGACAGGCTTTCTGGGGAAAGAACACCTTCTCTGGAGAATTTACTTTCCTTGCACTGGCAAACAACATGGCATACCTGGCAGTGCTATGCAGTAGCGTGGGGATTTTTAACTCATGCCGAGTTATTGCTCATAAGAAATTAGTCTATTGCAAATAGATAAGGGTTTTTTTTCTTTTCTGGGGGTCCCATCTAGACATCTGCCAATTCCTCTTCCTTGTTCCACAGTTACCTGAGCATTCTGGTGGCACCAGCTGTGAATGATGCTGTACAAATGAGAAGATCGTGATGGAGGAGCTGGTTTTGGTCAATGAATGTAACAGAAGACAGACTAAAATAGGTGCACTGCATTTGGTAATATCTTTCCAACATCATGAGTGAAGTTCACCACCTAGAGATCAACCTACAAATGAAAGCTATCTGTGAAGAAAAGCTAAACCTACAGAGATTTTTATCTGTGAACTCTGTAGGTGAGTTAGACGTAGATTGTGGAAAAATTTTCACACATATGTTTGCCTTTTTTGTTATGGTTATTATGGTTAATTGCTAGAGGGAATTACCTTTTATCCATTTAAATTCCCTTAATTCCATTTAAATTCTTAAATCCGTTTAAATTCTGCTTTTCAAGTACTATTTGCTAAATCCTGCCAATGCCTGTTTTAAACCACTGTTCAGTTTTTAAACCACACTGTCTCCCCTCTCTCTTTATTAGCAGCTGCACAGATCATAGAATCATAGAGTGGTTTGGGTTGGAAGGAATCTTAAAAACCATCTAGTTCCCACCCGCTCACCATGGCAGGGAACCTCCCACTAGACCAGGCTGCTCAGAGACCCATCCAACTTGGCCTTGAACACTTCCAAAGATGGGGCACCCACAGCCTCGCTGGGAGACCTCACCACCCTCACAGTAAAGTGTTTCTTCCTGATACCTAACCTAAACCTGCCCTATTTCAGTTTGAAGCCATTTCCCCTCATCTTACCACTACATGCCTTTGTGAAAGTCCCTCTCCATCTCTCTTGTAGCCCCATTAGGTACTGAAGGGTGCTCTGAGGTCTCCTCGGAGCCTTTTCTTCCCCAGGCTGAGCAGCCCCAGCTCTCTCAGCCTGCCTCCATAGCAGAGATGCTCCTGGAGTCACTCCAGCAGGTCCGTGTCCTTAGGGGGGGACCCCAGAGCTGGAGGCAGGACTCCAGGTGGAGTCTCAGGAGGACAGAGCAGAGGGGCAGAATCCCCTCCCTCAAGCTGCTGCCCATGCTGCTTTATTCCACAGTGCAATGGATCACTGTAAAACTCCAGGGCTGTTCCTGGAGCTGTCAAGGCAATAACGGTCTGGGCACTGGTCCTGCCTGTGCTGGAGAGCTGCTCCCTGCTCTAGGAGCCAGTGCCTTTGCAGCCAGGGGAAGCAGAGAGGAGGAGCACTGCAGAGGGAATGCTGCCCTCTCCTCTGAGCTTGGACACCTTGTGATTTCCTGAGCCAGATGATTTCATCCTGTGGACTCACCATAGGGGCATTGCCCGTACTAGTGTTGCTTTCTGATGTTGCCAGTTTCTACCTGGAATTAGGCATTCCTAGATGGACATCTGACAGACTCGCTGGCAAATGAATACCTTTCTCCATGTGTGAAGATTACAAAGGTGCTATTAACAGAAGAATAAGTAACTAATGCTATTTAACTACTAATTGCAGCTGATTACAACTGCTCTTGTCCCAAAGTATCAGTGATTTGGGACATAGCAGACCGAAAAAAAAAGGCATCAGTTCTGAAAAGAGGGAGAAAAACTAGGCAAACATATTTCTTGCCATTGTGCCTGGCGTTTAGTCATTCATTCCTATACTCATTCTCCAGCTTTCCTTACCATGCTGTTCACAGTCCTTGCCAATAAATCCAGGGCAGCATTTCCACTGCAAAGACTTTAAAACCTTCTGTTTCACTTGGTAGACTGGCTTCAGAGCTGTCCTGTACCTGAGGAGGAAGGGTCTGGGCATTAGATTTATTGTAATAGAGTCCTTTGCAATCAAGTTTGGACTGATCCTGAACTTCTGTAGCATTCTAATGAGGTGTAGAGAGAGTTTTATTATTAAATAAATTATTCCAAAATGTCACAGATACCAAGGAACATACAAATTTATTTAAAACTCCCCTAGAAATAATGATGAGGCTTTAATACTGTTGAAAATATAATTTAGATACTTCGGAGAAAATTTTGTTTTCTTTATTGGTTTTATTTAGGACACTTACATGATCTTCTGGCAGTCTGGGGCTCCGTTTGGACAGGGCTGTTGGGAGTTGACAATGTACTTCTCCTTCATGCAGGCTTCTACGTATGTGACCAGCCGGGACCGCGTGAAGGAACACCAGTTCCTAGTGGGAGAAAGACGTGGGAAAAGATTTTGAAGTAGGTCTCTCTAAGTCTCTGGTTGTAACAGTGCCAAGAAAAAGTAAAATGCAGAAGTGAATGCCTTTATTTTTGTTCTTTTATTTTTCCCAGCTGTGTGATGAGGAAAGTGGAAAATGCTTTCTACCTTCTCCCTCCACTCCCAATTCATTTGTTTTCATTTGAGATGTTTATCTGAGTTTGTTACGAAAGGGCTGATTGTCTGAACTTTGATGCATTAGTTCCATTTCCAGTCCTTTCAATTTCAGGAGAAATTTCCAACCCACGATAACCTGCAGGTTAATGTCACTTTAAATGTCAAATTGCCTTTCTAGGCATGGTGCCATTTCAGATGCCTAATGACTGACTCATCAGGCTGAGGCAGACTGCTTCTGAAAACTTAGTCCAACATTAACTCCATTAATAATATCTTCCCAAGTATTACTTCTTCAAGATAATATAGTAAGTGATTGGATTTTATTAAACAGGCTAGCTTGAAAATAATTTCTCTGTCACCTGTAGGAAAATAATGTTGGGAGGAAAAAGGTTGTTGTCTTGAGTTTTAGTTTTATACTTCTAGCAAGGACAAGTGAGTTTTAATACTCTGATTAATTTTCCAAGTCAGAATTACATAGGCAGCTATTAATCCCAGAGGGTAAGTGAGCCTCTTCCTTCAAAGTCAAGACTTGGCAGTGTAGTGTTGGCTGAAGTTTGATGGTTAAATCCAAGACCAGAAGGGGCAGGAAGTGACGAGTAATAACTGTGATGGAAACAGCTGAACTTTAGGCAGTATATTTTTAAATGGGAATACAGGAACCAAATCTCCAACTATCAGCATATATGGAAAAAGTTTGCTCCTCTGAGGGAGTTGGTAAAACAATGGGGAACCGAGTCCTGGACAAAAGCAGAAGCTGGCACTGCAGCAGCCAGAAGGAGGGGAGGAAGCTGCAAGGAAGCTGGAAACATCAGGATGGAAGGGCAGACAGCCCTGGCTAGCTGGGAACAGTTCACCAGGCTTGCTGGGCCATAGCCTGCTTTGCTTCCCTGTTTCTTAAGGAAAATGTGATTGAGATTTCAGCAAGCAGTCATGCAAGCAACACTCTTCATCTGTTAGAAGCAAGGGCAGGAATCTGGCAAAGCCTGCAGTGCTGGGAAAGCAGGACAGGAAAGGAGGCTGCTGCTTTTGTTGTGATTTCCAGCCAAAACAACTTGTTTGAGTTGTAGCTTTGAGGCCTTTGCAAGTGACTGGGGGAAATTTTGGGCCTGTGATCAATGGGAGTCTTGGTTCTTATGCGAATGATCTAGAAGACAAATCCTCAATTTTTTTTTGAAGTATTACTCTTCCAGAGTCAAACACTCTGCTTGTGCCAGTAAAACCACTCAGTAAAAGCCAGCAGACCGACCCACATGCTCTGACATCTGCCTCCAAGGTGTGACTGAGTCTGCCAGGCTTTATAAGGCTGTGGCACTTTTTGGTCATTGGTGTCAGTTAAATAACTCTAAAACAGGGACTTGGTTTGTGCTTGGTTTTGGGCTGTCCTCTCTCGTGCTTGGCAAGGCATAGCTGGGGGAGGCTTTTCCTCCTCAAATCCTCTCTGCCTTTTTCTGGGGAAATGAAGTGCCCAGGCGCTGTTGCTGGAGCTCGCTGGTGTCGTTGCTAGGTGCAGGAGCCCTGCCCCTGCCAGCAGGATGCCTGCCAGATCCAGGCAGGAGTCTGCGTTCAGTGTGGAAACCTCCTTTTAAAACAGGATTCTTTGGCTTCGGGGTTTTGTTCTTTCCTAATGAAAACAATCCACACCCAGTGAATCATCATCTGGGCTGATTTTTTTTTCCCACCACATGCAAGTCTTTCCTAAGAAGTCCTTGGAGTCATGTCAGCCACACAGAGCAAAGCCAAATGTGCGCATGCATCAACCTGTGTGAGCAAGAGTGAGGCACTGTGGGGCCGTGGGTGCTTTTGCTGTACTGCACAGGTGGATGTGCACACACATGGAACAGAAAACACAAGGATTCCTTTTCAAAATGTGTTAATCTGTTGGAGGTACCTGGTGGGCTACCCACTTACAGAAATAAAGAGCTTTTGTCGTATCAGAGATTGAATCAGTGGTTGGCCCCAACTTGATGCCTGCTTTGGACAGTTACTAGTATCCTGCAGAATTAATAGGATGGGGGGGGGAAAAGGGTGAAAAAGATGGACTCACAATAAAAACTTTCTTTTAGTGCTGGTCACAGTTCTTTATGTCCAATTTTCTTTACTATATATTCACTAGTTCTCTCTCACTTGATCTTAAAAGTTTATTTGTGGAGCTGAAGAGCTGTGTAATACCATGTTTTGGTTTTAATCACAAAAACTTTCAGAGGTTTTGAGTTCCATAAAACTTATCAAAGTTCATTCTTTCCTCAAATAAGTAGATAAAGCCTGTAATGAGCTGCCAAATAGATACATGTGCCCAAAGATGAAACTTCTATTGCAGTATTTTTTTGTACAACTTGTCAAATGCTTCCTTTAGGGAAACTTTGCTATCTGTAACTAAAAATACTCCTTAACGGGATTAGCCTTGAGGGAAAATACGTCATTCTTTAATGTTAAGTGCAACAATGTAAAAGACTGAGAAGGGCTTGATCTAAAGTTCAGTGAGGCAAGCAGGACTTCTGTGGCACCAAAGGCTCTGAATCAGGCTGTGAAATTTCAAAGAGCTGCTCCTTCACAAATAGCACTTTCTTTCTTTCTTGAGCTGGTTTCTGGAACACAGCAGCTTTGTGTTCTGCTGCTGCGTTTTTTCCTCCTCTTTGTAACTATGTCGCTTCACTCACTGAATATGTAACCAACTTAACACCCTCTGCTTTTATTCTCCTTAATACCGTTTCCTTTGGTGCAAGCTTCTGCTGCCACGGAGAGAGGAACAGAGAGAAGCTGCTCGTGTGAGGAGAGCAGAAAAGCCTTCTCTGTAATCTGGTGAACAGTCACGTTTATCACAATGCTGCAAGTTAGAGCAAGGCTTGAGGGAACCCTAGCAAATTCAGGGCTGCAGATGTTTCATTTGTTCAGTGGCTTTTCGTGGTGCACACTCCAAGGAAATTAATCCCTTTTTATTAAACCAGGAAAAAAAGTATTTTAATAATTTTCTTTGCTAGACTGTGGGGTTCTTTTTCCCTAGACTTCACTATAATTATGAATTAATCTTATTAAATAGAGTCTTCACACACATCTATTCACTTCTGCCTAATTCTGAGGCAACAGTATTCTTATGTCTGAGGTTAAATATATCTGATGACAAAGCATTCTGTATTTAAATAAGATTCAGCAAATCTAGGTTAGCTCAAGCTCTTTTTATATGAAACATTCAGGTGTTTAGGAGCTGATATTAAAAAATTTTTTTCTTACATTGGATCTAGTTCTGCTTTTACTGAAACATAGCAAAATGGAGGCAGTTCTTTCTCTGATTCTAGGATTTGACTGGGTCACCTTATACCAAAGGAAACAAAATAAAACCCACAGAAGCAGGAGAAAAGGTTAGATGGCTGCTCTGCAGTAACGGGCTCTCTGCTCAGATGAATTTGGGGTAGTGCCTTTTCTTCATACAGCCAATTACAGCATGTGAGTGAGTGAGTGTGAGTAATGCTCCCCACCTCAGCGAGGGACTGACATACTTTATTTCTCTTTGCTACATGTTCTCTTGATTGGCACTGCAGTGCATAGCTTTAGATGTTTCCTAGGTCAGTGGAATTTTTGCCTGAAAAAAAAGCTTCAGGAATTCAGGATGTTGGGGTTTTTTCGTAAGTGTTGTTCTTCCTTTGGCTGTACTGGTCCAACTGAGTTGTCCTTCAGCATCAGTTTCCTCAGGTTTCTATTCTCAAGGAAGCCAGTGTCTATAATTACTTTGAAAACTCTTGCCTAGCCATGCCTGTGTCAACTACCGACTGTGCAAAACTTTTCAAGACCATAACATTTTCCTATACACCACAAAAGGCACCAGATAAGCAGTAATTCCTGCTTAAATGTGCTATAAGAAGGTAGTAGAAGACTTATTTCAGTTTAAACAAGTGATTTTTCACTGACTTGTACAGAATGACTTCTGATTTATACAGTGGAAGAAGAATGTAAGAATGAGGCTTTAGCTGTGGGTGGTTTTTCCCTCAGTACAAATTTCTCACTGGCAAGAAAAAGCAGCTTCAATAAAACAGAGGTAAAGTACCACATTCAAATTAATCTAAACTAAGACTGTGCATGTCAGTATTGAGACAAACATATCTTTTTATTTTTTTATGGAATACAGAAAGTGTTCTGCTGTTGGGGAAGGTACTGGCTCTCCAAGGCAGCACGGTGTGCCACTGGGGTTTCAATTAGCAAACAGCAAGTGATGCCTGGTGGTCTGTCAGTGAATTCTCCAGCTCTTCCCAGACAGCCAGCAGCCTTATATTAGAATCAGACAGCAGAAACTCTCATATTTCCATCAGGAAAACTCCCAAAGGGAGTAGAACTCCCTCTCAGGCAGGGATCTTCCCGTGTCTCATCCTGTGAAACACCCTTGTTTTCACTGGGGTAAGAGCAAACATTGATTTGCAGTTTACCTTAACTAACTGGACTGAAGAGAGTGGCAATGGTAGTTTCAACATGTGGATTTCCATACAGTGTTGGAAATCTTCCAGAACCCTGAGTAACCCAGGTTGAATGCAATGTGTATTCCAACAGTTAGACTGTTATCAGCTGGGATAGTCCTGTCCTGCAGGATGTCCTAAAACCATAGTGCAGTGAAGGCTTTCAGAGCAAATCCAGTCCTGAACTTGGAGCCTCACTGGGAGCAAGAGTTCAAGGAACAGCAGGCTTGGCTGGGAGCTGGTTTTGAGCCAAATCCAACTGTTGTACAAACTATTTCAGAGGTTTTTCCTCTTCAAGAGCATCCACAGCCATTACCTCATGTCTATTATCCCCCTGCAATGGAAGCTCCCCAGCCCATTCAGAGGGCAGCTTACACTTGGATTTTATCCTTTGATTCCTGCAGGCTTGAGTTCACCCCAGTACAGCCTGACCACTCCTTGTCAGGCCTCATCTGGAAGCAGGAATTGCAGCCAGTGGCCACCCTCTAGCCCACCGGTGCTGATGGCAGGGAGTCCAGGCTGGGAGGGCAGGCTTCCCACGGCGGGCGCTCAGGGCGCGGGCGGCGTGCGTGAGCTTCGCCCTGAGCGCGCTGGGGCCACGAGGGTGGATTTGCTCGGGGCTGGCTGCCCACCGCTCACGGGTACCGACCCGCGAGGGCAGGCAGGTGTCGGGTCCTGGTGGTGGCAGTGCTGAAATGAGATCCCCCTCTAGCCGCTGAAGAAATTAATTGCCGCAGCTTGCAGTAATGAGCTGTGAGACAAATCAGTCCCTTGGGCACAGAGGATTCAATAACTCCTGCTCCGTATGGAATGGAGCTGTGTCATTTGCATCAAGCAGGCGAATGGGGAGCGATTCCACCTGCAGCTGAGCTGTAGAAGAATGGCTCTCTGAGCAAAGACACACAGAGCTAAGCTATGTGCACAACCTGGGTTTCAGTAATTGTTGAGCAGTTTCTCAGAGAAAATGGATACTGGGAGCAGTTTCTCATGGGAGCTGCTCATTGGAGTGTGTACAATCTAGGCCTCAGCAACCTTGATTATCCTGAATAAGCAAGAAAGAAGAAACAAAGTCGCTGGTAGGAAAGTAACAAGATGGGAAGACAGGATGAGAAAACAGGAGCATGTAACCACAAGAAAAGAATAGAGAAAAAGCATGATTGTTTAGCTATGGCCAATCCACATTAACTATTATACATGTGATAACAGCTATTATCCAATCATAAGTTGCTAAGTGGCTCGTGAACAAGCTGACTAATGTATATAACCAGGCCTATAATAATCAGTAAGAGGAGTTCCACCAATAACTCTATGAGTACGTGTGGCTCATCGCAGCAACTCTCCACACTGAGCAGCTCCACAACAGCCAAATATTGGAGAATTTCCTGAAGTCCTGAAAGGAGCCAAGTGCCTAAGTTTGATAGGAAACCATTGCTTCTGCTGATGCACTTGGCACTGCGAAAGCTATTGTTGAGCACTCAATGGCTGTTCCACTGCTTTGCAGGATGTTGGGGGCTGAAGATCACTTTTAGCTGCATTTCATCCAAACTGTTTTATTTTAAGCATATGTTCTGTGCCCCTTTGGTGGGAAATTTCAGTATCCCATAAGCTTCCTACAAAAGCCCCTGCCTTATTTTGAAGAAATAGATGAGTCAGTTTGAAACTGGTCTTAATTAAATTAATGACTTCTTCCCGTAAAAGTGGACAAAAAATAATAAGCTATTAAGATCTTCCTTAGAATAAGGGTTTTCTCTGCTTGTGTACACTTGGGAGGATAGTTACAGATTTTGACACGCTGGGTAGTCATGAGAACAGGCCTGATTCCTTGTGCCTTCCTGATGTGGAATGAGAGGAAGAGGTGAGTGTTTCAGTGAGATAACAACACACCTAGCTGACATCAGGAAACCTTCCTCTAATCACAGATGATTTCACAGAATTGTGTGTCCTAAACTCAAAATACGTTAATTCAATTAGGGATTTACTTAAGCTGAAGATTTCTGCCTTACCTGTTTAATAGATCAGCTGGTGGGTTTGGGGACTTTTTCATTTTGTTTTTCCATTTTTTGCAGGTATGTTGTAATTGTAAAAAAAATCCCAGGAGGTCACACTGTGTGAGTGTGGATTAAAAAGAAAGAAAAAATGAACCACCTACCCATCTGCAGGGCAAATCCAAAACAGTGGCCACTTGGCAATGATGGAAACTCAGAAGTTCTGTGAGACTTTGGGTAGATGGGGAAGCCAGCTGTAGTTGCTCTGCTCCTTCCCATTCCACCACCACCACCACCCATTTCTCCCTTACAGGGTGAGCCGTCCACCTGGAGACTGGCTCCATCAGTGTGGTTACTGAGGGGGAAGGTTAAAAATAACTTCTGCTTTTTCCTAAGATTATTTTTAACCTGTAATGATGAAGTGATCTGGTTTACAGTGTTACTTGATAGACAGGTCAGGCTAACGGAGGGTACAGGCAGTTTGGGCTTTGCTGTCGGAGCTGCATGTGCCTTTTACATGCTTCATTTGTCCTGGTTTCTTTAAAGTGCATGAAATGTGAGTTGTGANGTTTGTCCTGGTTTCTTTAATGAAATACAGCACTAAGTGCATGAAATGTGAGTTGTGAGCCTGACTGCTCCTGATGTACAGGTCTCTTAACTGCGCTTTTCAATTCTGCCGAAAGTTTTGGGTACGTGTGAATCCATTTACCTCAGCAGCAGAATGAAATAGCTGAAGTCAAACCAGTCAGCTCATATGAGACACAGCTGCTGGGGAGAAAAGCAGTGTAAAAGTTGATTTCCTTTGGAAAATTGGCCTCCTTTGATAGTTTTGATTTTGTACACATACAGACACTTGTCCACTTGAGCATGCAGAGCTTCTGTTTGTTTAGATACGAGCAACAGCTGAGATACTAAACTGTTACCTAGTTCTTCCTCTAAAGGCCAGTGCCTTCTTACTGATTTATGTTGTAAAACTCTTACATGAATGATCTTATTATTCTTAGAGGAATTAGCAAAATATCATATCCAAGCATTTGACTGGGATCTAATGAATCATTTCATCTCACATGTGGAAACAGAAACCAGAGGATTCTGACTAATACCTTGGACTACTTAGTCATGGTCATCTCACTTACTCAAAGAACTGCAGTATGAAAAATAATACTCTACACTTTTGAAAAATATAAGAATATTTTGTAACTACCACTATTCCTAATACATAGGGGAAATAAGAAGGGGTGAACAAAACACATCTTGCTTTTATTTTTTTAACTAATGAGAGTCAAAACTTTGTCACGAAGACCAAGTTACCATAGACTTTGCTTGTTTGTTTCCTAGTTCTGCGAAAAAAGTATTTTCTTATTTCAAAAGCAAACTAGATGTAAGACGTAATTGTGGTAGAAAATTGTTCTCCACCATCCTGGGCTTTTTTGGCATGTCTGTCACACCTTTTTATGGCATGTCTTTCTCTCCCTTTCTCTCTCTAATTCCTGCTTAACTCCTGATGCTTTTCTTCTTGTTCTCCTCTTGAGAGATATAAACCCCATTTCTCCACGCTTTTTTCCCACGGAATGTGTCACACTTGTAGGAAGGAAATACCAGATTCATGAGAACATCTTGTCTGTGCCTATCAGGGTACTGCAGGCACAGTGGCTGACAGGCACGTGAGGACTTCATGCTCTGAAGGTGTGTTGCTTCAGCCATTTTTGAATTTGGATTTACAAGAATTTTAGAATTTCAGTTACAAGAAGAATTGTGTTGTCCCTTCTTATTCACCCTCGCTCCCTTCACTTTTAGATATAATTCCTCTCAAAGTCTCTTATTCTTAGGAATTTCTTTCCTAAGACCTACCAGCTGCCTGGTCTTGTATGTGCTGTAAGCGTGACAGCTCTACAAAAGAATAAATACCTCAAAGCTACTGCCAGGCTTGATTTGGATTGTCTGTAGTCATCCACATAGCTTTATAATTGGGAAGAATGTTATGATTTGATTCATTATGCAACTATCTCCATAAAAGAAGGAAGTATTTCTCTCCTTGGGAGGAAATTAGGATGAGTCATAGCTGGGTGTTGAACTGAATTAGACAAGCTGGTGCTGAACAGAGCTACAGAGCCAAGGAAGAAATCCTGATTAGGGCAGTATATTACAGCATCTTGCTGACCTGTGATGCTGACCTTTTTACAGCCCTGAATTTTCATAGTACTGGGAGTTTTCAGAATGCTTTCAGCATTTCAACCAGCCGTCAAATGATCACCACTGCAGTTTAATTTGGAAGCCCAGAGTACCACTTGGGCCTTCTTTCCTTCCTTTGACACTGTCTGAACTGCATGAACCAGGAGTTGGTTAATTAACAGAGCACATAATTATCAAACACTACTGATCAGGAAACTGTAAGTGAACCCTTGCAGGATTTAGGGAATGCCTTGGGGCTGTTAGGGGGAGGTACAGGTTTGTGGGAAGGTGCAGTATGAAGGACAGCAAGGTTTTCATACACTCACCATATTACATGCAAAAGGGAGGTCTTAATTTTACATGTAGATGAGATCAGAAACAAGATTGCATACTTCAGTTTGCATGAAAGGGAAGCACGACCTGAGCAAGGTTTTATAGTCTCTTTCCATCTCACTTTTTTCCTTTCCTCAAGAGCATTTAAAGGGAAAAATACCAGGGCATCCTAAAGCACTGAGCTGTGAACAGCACTCAGTGTGCTGCTGTTTCAGCTCTCCTGAACAGGGCTCTGCTGTACCCATCCATCAGGGCTATAAAAGATTCATTCACTGTCCTGCTTGGTTTTCATCTATTTTAAACATTTAGAGACCTACTTACATGCCCTGTAAAACTTACACAAATCATAGGGTGTGGGAATATTTTTAGTGAAGTACATGCCTTTTGCTCTCAGAATGGCTACTCTTCTGCTACAGATTACCATGAAAAGCATTTTCCTGGCATGAAAACCTTTGGAAGGGGGTGGGGCTGTGAAATTTGTAGTAATTTTTGTTCTTATTCATTATTCCTTACTTTGTTATATTTAATCCTCACTATTTTTATTTTGCTAATGTCCTACCATTCTCTTTCCCTCTCCATTCCCAAGGCCCAAATCTGCAGGCAGGCACATTCTGCTAATGGGCAAAGTTTGCCGTGCTCACAGAAATGATCAGCATTGGTTTACGATAAGAAAAAGTCAGTAAATTAACTTCCTCTAGTTCTGCTTTGCCAGAGGTAGTGTTTTGGTTTATGGCAGAGCTGGGAGGCTTCACCTCTGCCGGGTGTGTGCACAGCCCTAACCCCAGTCTGCTGTCTCAGACTAAGCAAAGAGCTGGTCCCATCTGTGGTTTCATCCTCCGCAGCCACTTCGGCTTTCTGTTTGTGTGGTTAAAGCGTTTAAACCACTCTTGTTTGGATATAGATTGGCCCCTAAAATCTAATGTACTTTAATGAGGAACATCTGTTGAAAACTATCCTGTATCAACAGAATATACAAGTTTCAGAGAGGGTTGCAGTCTTATTATGCATAAGACAGACATGTGGGGTACTTACCCATTTCGGGACTGTGGGCTCGCAGCTTCAAAATCCCCTCTCTCTTCCTGGTGTGAGGAGATCCCACTTGGAGGGTAATCGTGAGTATCCTCCCTGAGCCCTGCTGCCTCCCAGTAACCTTCTTGGCGTGGCAGAGGAGTTCTCTGGGGGTGTGCAGAGGTCTCATGAACTCGTGGCTTTAAGCTGTGCACGGAACCATCACGATGTCCGTGATGGTCTGCGCGTTCCGCCAGCTTTGCCAGTCCCACTGTACCACAGACCAGCAAAAGCCTCACGAGCATCCTGGGCTGCTTCCCCCCCAGTTACACCTGTCTCTTGTTCTGTTCTCTGAAGCTCAGCCTGAATTACTTCAGAAATGCCCCAGCGATATTCTTTAACTGGAAAGCTGGAAGAAGGAAGGAAAAAATTTTTTAAAAATCTGGAACAAAGAGCGGAAAGAGCTTTTGGCCCTCCCAGCTACTGTGGAAACGTCCGTGGCTATTGAACAATGTGAGCCTGGTTCCTGTGTGGGGCTCAGACGTCTCTGACAGGGGGGAAAAAAGGTGGTAGGAATATAGCTTATTCAAGGAACTTCTGAGCTCGCCTGCCTTCTAAACTTATCTGTGAACAGGAACTCGGCTTTTATCAACTGCCTTCTCCCTCAGGCACAGGAAAAGGATGTTAGCTTAAAGGAAAGGAAGAGAAAAGAAAGGAAAGAAAATATTGAGTGCTCTAACAGACTCTCATTACACTGCCAGAAAATGTCACAGACCTGCTTGGTCCAGTGCTGTACATGGGTTTTCTTCTGCAATTTAAAGGCTGAAATACCTTGGCTTTAGCAGCAGAATATTTGTGGTATATACAACAAATTGTGGGCATTGAGGGACTCAGAGCAAATGTACGGTAAATAAGAGCCTACAAACATCCATTCTTGTGTGACCTTTGCAAAGCAGCTCTGTGAATCATAGTCTGTTCCTATCAAAATGGAAGATTTTCATGAAGTTGTCCTTCGGAGAGGTCAGGATAATTAAGCATTTTTAAGAATTTCTGTTTGAGTTGTCATCTCTGCATGTCAGGCCTAAATTTTCTTTTTTCCTTCTTTTTTTTTTTTCTTCTTTTAAATTAGCATTAAAAAATCCCCCAGTAGCCAAGAGCTGCTGTCAAGAGCTACCTCTGTCACCACATTCTAATAACAATTTTTTTTTTTTAAAAGGCTGTGGGGGTTGCATGTAGTTTTCTTACTGGTTTTGCTTTGCTTGGTGGTGCTGCTTTTAGTTTTGTTGCTTTCATTAACTGCGTTTCTTTTTTCACTGTCCTGCAGGGTGTTGTGCTCTGGCATTTTAAAGAATAAAATGAAGGAGAATGATGCTCCACTGACAAAACAAGTGGGAATGCAGGGCTGCTAGATCATCTCTCAGTGTGAATGATGAGATGAGCAGCCCAAAGTTCAGTGTGTCCTGCAGAGCATTAAATGTAAAGCTTTTATGGATTCGTTCCAGTACCAGCTGAAAATAGAGGATAAAATCTCTCCAGGATTTTGGAAGGCCTTGTTATTAAAGGCTATGAATTTGCATCTCCTTATCACTGACTGGATTTAGCACCCCTCTCCTGATGCCCCGCTTTTATGCTTAATGGAAGAACCTATGGAAACAGAGAAGTGCCCCTCCTGAGCTGTGGTAGACACTGCTGCCTAAGAGCAGTGACAGCAGCATGTGGGGCCAGGCACGGAGAGATTTTGCTAATTCTAAGGGAAAACCTGCTCTTGCTGTAGCAGTCACTTCTCCAGGGAGATGAAATCACAAGGTCTGGACTGAAGACTGAAAAAAATTAGCAACTTCCCTCTGTTCCTTCCTGCTGCTTTTATTTCAGAGTTGTGTGCATCCTGCTGTAACACGTGTCAATGTGTGAATATTTCATGTGCCATGTTTCACATAGAAATGAGCTTTTCTCACAAGTAGAGATGTGACCTAAGCATTATATTTGTTTACGTATTAAGACCGTTATCAGGAAGGAACTGAAGCAAACATGAGACAAAACAAGCAACAGGCTTATAACCTGACCTGCAGTGAGATCCTGGCTTGCAGAACAGTGACTTTCTGCTGCAGGTATTGAAGTCATTCTTCATGAGTGTGATCCCTCCCAAGTGGTGGGGCAGTGTTTGTCTGCCATCCTCCTGGCTCTGAACATGTGCTGCTCCTCCAGGTGCAGGAACCTGTTCCCTGTGCCTTTGTAGAGGTGCTGCCCTGTGGGTGCAGCAGCCACAGATTTGCAGGTTAATAATTTAGCACGACGGTTTTTTTGGTAGTGGTTACGAAAGATGCTAAATATGGAGCAAGGCAGGGGATGACATCCCTGTCCTTGTGATAGGCATAGCATAGGATGCTGCCATGAACACATGAAAGGCATTAATTATTCAAAGGAACTTCCTTACTGGACACTAGTTGAGGTTTTTGTCTAATAGCTGTTATAATTTGGGGTGTCTGAATAACACGCTCAGGTTATACTGTTGGTTCAAAACACCAGATTTGCTGGCAGAATGAGCTGTAAGTTTTCTATCTGTAGAGGAACAGGTATGAGGAGTGTATGTACTCAGGAATGAGACAGGAATGAGATACACCACAACTTTGCCTCCTTTTTTTTTTTTTTTTTTTGGTGAGCGATTGCTGCAGCATGGAACCAGGGAAAGCAGGCATATATTTGCTGTAACAACCTGCTCCTTGCTTTCTGAGGTCAGTGTCTCCTAGGAGGTACTTTCTAGATGAGAAAGACATCTGTGCACCAACTAACATCAGCAGGTATTTAGTCACTCTTCAGTTGCCTAGTGTAGTGTTGGTGTACCTTACAGAGCTGAGTACCACTGCTCTAATGAAAAAATGGGTGAGATAAATCAATTTAAAAGGTAGTTTGAAAAAATATTTGGAAAGTGTTATTGTGAAGTGTTGTACTGAAGTGTCACTCCAAAAATATACTTGAAACCCATTCAGCAAGTGATGTTATACTAATAGTGGTGTGGGGATGTTTGGAAATGCCCCGGTAGTTCTCACAAGTTTTTAGTGGCTCTAAGAACAGCTAGCCAAAAAATACTGTTCCTCCACTCTTGGTCCCCAGTCACTCGTGACTTTTTTCCCCCCGTGCCCTTATTCATAAAAGTACTTTTCCTCCAAGAATTTCTGGGAAGTACTTCCTCGAAGTGTTCTAACTGTTCTTCAGACTTCAAGCTAGTCTTTAATGATTTGATATTGCCAGTTACACCGGATCAATCACTTATGCCCTGGGATCTTGCCAATAAGTGTCAGGACTGCTCTTGCCACGTCTGGTAATTATAACCACTTCCATTTAACACAGCTCTTAACCCCCTCTGATGCTGCCTGCCCCAAGAATTCAGTGTCCTGTTTGCAATTCTATAACCAAGTTGTCAAATGCCAGCACCATCTCCTGGATAATCTGCTTAAGGTGCAGAATCTCATCTGGGCCCCTCTCCTTTTGTTTAGGGTCAGAGCCCTGCAGCTACAGCTGGGTAGGAGGTGGGCAACCACAGAGTAAACAGTGCCAAACAATGCTTTTGATTAATGGCTTGTCCGATAAATGGCTTGGCTCTACTTGGGAAGCAAACGCTCTGGCTGTTCCGGTCAGTATGTCTCTGGAGAAAGAGCCTTTAGAAATTCAGTTTTCACTTAATAGATTCTGATGATTTTGTTTGTTTCTTTTCTGTCTTTCCAGATTCACTGCCTACTCTGTAATGTGTAATTAATGCTCTTAATTATAGACTTAAAATCTGAATCTGTGTATTTAAAAGGAAAAAAAAACTTGAAAAAAATGTTTAAAAAGCCAAGGAAAGATGGAAAGCAAGTGTCGCTTTAGATTCATATATTCCAGTTCCAAATCTCTGAAGCAGACTGAATAACTGAAAGGATTTTATGTCTGGGAAGACAGTTTTGTTGATAGCTGCACAGCAAGGGGGTAACTTCTCATTAGGCTTTGGAATTCAGATCTGGAAAGTGCTGTCTCATTCCTTGCCCGCTGCCGATGCGCGCTCATGCGTGTGCAGCTGCTCTGGGAGAAGAGATCACAGGGAGAAGAGTGTCAGGAGGGGGGCTGCAGGGCTAGGGAGAAATTCCTTTCACTGGTCCGTCCGTCAGAGGGAGAAGATGAATTCTTGTTGCCTGTGTTTTTAGCGGTTTGCTCAAAAGCTATCAGTGGTGTTCGACAGCAGAGATCAGTCACGGGAGATCGCTGTACTGGCAGCACTCCGTCCGCTGCATGTGGCTCATCCCTGTGTGTGTTCCTGAAAAATGGCTCGGCCCTGGCTTATTCATTCCCTTGCTAAGGAAATTAGCTCATTACCTATGCAAACGTACATGCAGAGGTTCAAGTCCTAAACCGTTTGCCAAAGGATGTCAGACAACTGCTTGTTTTCATTAGGGCATGGAAATGACAGATCTGTGACAGTTGTCTTTTCTGCATTTTGAAGTTTTCATAAATGGAGAGAGAGGAAGGATTTCTGTTTATATATAGCAAGGTTTGATCCTGTTAATATTATTCCTCATAAAAAACCTTCCTGAACAAAGGATATTTACCAGCCACAAAAGCAGTCTGTCTTTCCTTTCCTTACCTGTCTTTCAAACAATATCATATAGCATTTAAATACTTCAATAGAATATGGCCAAATCACACTCCTTTCATCCAGCAAAATGACTTTGTCAGCTGTTAGTCTCCAGCGTAAGTTCATTGTTAAAGGACAAGGTTGTGGCTTTGTGGGCAGAGTACCGTGCAACTGGGAAAATTCAAGAAGGAAGAGACCCAAATTAAGTAAAATCCTGTTTAATCTGTTGCAGACACAAAGAAAATGACAGTAGGGGACAGGGAATCTCGATTTCTGCTTTGCATTCTTTTCTTTCCCTTGCGTCAGTGCTTTGGGAATAGGTAGACTTGAGTTAGAATTCTCTTGCCCATATTCCAGAACTGCTGGCAGATGTTGCACAGACCTGCTTCCAGGTGTCAGCCACCAACACCCAGGGACAGGTGGAGGCACATGAGAGCTGGGGAACTGCTCCTTTCAGGGGAAGTTTCAAGAAACTCTGCTGTTATGTGGCAAAAGGCTCAATGGCCAAGCCTGAGCAGCCAGAACTCAAACTTTAAATGAACAGCAAGTGGATGGTTTGTCATTGTGCAAGTCAAGACAAGGCTTCTTTCGGTATTATGCAGATCAGCAAAATATTTTTGAGGTACAGATTCGTTTACAGTGATATGAATTATATTCAATAGAAGAAAAAAGGGAGAGCTTAATGTGTAGCTTAACTGGCTTCTCCTAGTGTTGCAATGCAGAAAACAGAGAAAAAGAGGCTGCTGCCAGGTGAGATTGGAACTTGGGGTCTTTGAATTGCCTGTTGGAAGCCTTTCTCTTTAGCTGCTGATTATCTTATCTGATACAAGGGGGAAAACTTACCAGGCAGAAGGTTAAGTCTATAGCAAAATCTTAAAGCCAAGGTAGCTTGTGTTAACTCTTGTTGTTAGCTTTGGCTGAGGCAGGATTGGCAGTGAACTGAGACTGAATCCTCTGCTTTGAGTAGAAGAAGGGTCCTGCAGTCACCTGGAGGTGGCAAACATTGAGGAGCCGTTTTGGAGGCTTGCCCTGTATAGATTGCCTACGATGTTGTCTTGAGTCCAGAGCTTTCCTAAAAAGGTTTCAAGGTAAAACAATGCCTGTGCAAATTGCCTGCTGCCTTGGGAGGGATCCAACAGCACTGAAATGTGTCTTGTGAGCCCTTACTCAAGGTCATCGGGAGAGGAGAAGGCAGGAAAGGAGTATCCCGCCTGAGTATTGGCTAATTCAATCTGGTGATGATTCATGTTTCACATCCCAGGATGGCTTGATATTTCATGTATTTGTTACCTTTTATAGCAATGCAAAATACGTAGAATTGAATTGTACAAATCACAATGACAGAACAATAGCTGAACGAAAAAATACACTTCTCACTCAGCCTTATCAGCCTTGATGTTCTCCTGAAAATACCAGTAAAACTCATAACCCTGGGAATGTCTGTGCTCTGCTTTAATGGTCTTTGCAAGCCTGGTGAAAAAGTAAATAGGCCCTGGAGCAATTCCCAAAGATGGTAAATCATTTTTTTTAACAGATGTAGTTAAAACAAGACTCCTGCCCTGTGCCTGGTGAAATCAATGGCAGTTTTGTGACTGGCTCCAGGAGCAGTAAGGTTAAACCACTGTTGTATGGCACAGTAAGGTGCAGATATCTTCAATTTGAGAGCACCTTGGGAGCAGGAATGAGCACCAGCCATAGCAACAACCACCTAGGGGGAATTTTGACAGATGGTAAGAAAAACCTTTCTCACTTCTTGCTGCAACAATCTGGAACTATGTGAGCTCCTATAATAATTGGTATGCTGTGCTGGCCTTCCTCTGATTCTTGCACTTTTTTAAATTAACGATTGATAAATTCATTAGTCTGACAGAGATTTGGCTCCTTTATGTTCAGATGGAAATTGTTCTTCATTTATAAGTAAGGAAACTTATTTGTGAGCAAAGGATTAAGAACTCTAGACGTTATTTCCCAGATCAACAGTTTTTCAATAATTTCAGTATGAGATAAGAGAACCACTTCCAAAAACTGAAGAACTCTCCTTAGTTCCACAGTAAGAACTATGTTGGTGTACATGTCTGCATGTATGTACAGATATGACATTTTTTGTTCAGACTTTTTTTGTGTGTAGTCATTCCCTATCTGACACTTCCAGGCTGATGCCTTGTGGCAGCAGTGCCTTGCAGACCACTGCACTTCAAGACATTGTGGTGTGCTACCCTCCCATAATGCAGTACAGCCTCTGAATTTCATATTCTCTTTGCCTGGTGAGGCAGAGCAGCCAAAGCAGGTCATGCTTTGGGCTCAAAGGCTGATGCAATGTGGCTTCCATAGTTTCACATCTGGCACTCTTAAAAAAAATAAATTAAAAATCACATTGCTGTGCCAGCAATTGCTTTCACGGCTAGCACTGAACTTTATTTTGCTGGTGGGACAATTGCTGATTTGGGCCACTTAGGATCTACTTCAGAAAGCACTTTTAAGTTGACTTTAACTGCAAGCACATTAGGATATCCAGCTGTGATTAACGATCACGTTTTGGTATTTTTTCCTAGCCAGGCCTTGAGGCTGGCTGGATCCTCTGTAAGGTTTCCCCAGTCAGTTCTGTGCTGGCTGTTCTCGCCCTGCTGTGCTCTGCAGCACCAGCTCTGACGTGAGGGATGGTGTTTGGTGTGAGATGTTGTCTCACTCTGCAGCAGTGGAGCACGGCTCTGTCTACAGCAACTCAGAGGAACAAATAGGAAACAGGATTTCCCCCAACAGGCGTCTGATTTTTCAAAAATGACCCGTTGTAATGGGATGTACAGCTGAGCAAACCCCACAATTTATACCGAATGACTTCACACTTGACAAACATAGCAGGTGGGACCTCAAGCTCCCTTCACCTGAGCACCAAGCTGTAGCTGGTTCCCTTTCTCTCAGGATTTATTAGAAATGATGTTCTTGTTACCGTTTTGTGCAGGCTGGGTTCTGGTAACTGCCAGACCAAGAAACCTTGACCCTGTTTGTTTGCCACAAAGGCTGCCAGCGTTACTTGCTCTCCACCCTCTGGGGCCCAGGAGAGCTGGTGTTTGGCTCCTGCTGCAGCCTCAGGAAGATCCCCTTTCAGGAACTCAGCTCTTCTGCTAAAGTCTCCCTCTTCACTGACACCATCCTTCACTGAGAGCATTTGCAGCATATTTTAAAAGCTCTGTCTGTCTGGAAATTCTCCAGTCAGCCCCTTACCTACTGCTGTTGTCGTCCTCCTCTCCCCCTCCCTTCTTACAGCTTCCCAAGCAGATCCGTATCATTAATATTTCAGTATCAGCTGTACACGGGCATTGGCTACACTGCAGCACACTT
Organism: Callaeas wilsoni; assembly: GCA_013398955.1. Lineage (NCBI taxonomy): Eukaryota > Metazoa > Chordata > Aves > Passeriformes > Callaeidae > Callaeas > Callaeas wilsoni. Next base: position 104,384 of record VWPU01003205.1, read on the forward strand.
CATCAATAAGAGCCAGCGAGGGCTGTGAGCTTTGCCACACTGCCTTCATCCAGCACAGGAGGAAGAGCAAAGGCAGAGGCTGCCAGAGAATCCGAGTATCTGCCGAGGGTAAGGCTGCATCTCGCAGTCCCAGCCTTGAGGTGCTTTTTGCTGCTTTTGCTCCCTCATTCAGATCATCCCAGATAATACCCTAACAAGCAACAAGAATGGATGTCTTTAAGAAAGGTTTCTCCATTGCTAAAGAAGGTGTGGTGGCTGCTGCAGAAAAGACCAAGCAGGGAGTGACAGAGGCTGCAGAGAAGACCAAAGAAGGGGTAATGTATGTAGGTAAGAGAGAACTAGTTTCGATCTACTTTTGAGCATGAGCAGCTGCATAGGTTGTCTCTGAGAAAGTCCGGGGAAATGATAGTGCAGCTGAAGCTTGGGAGTGACTAGCAGGATAGTCTGGATAAGATCCTGAGCTCTGCAAAGTTGCTGTGTAAACCTGGGGTGCCACAGCCTCCCCGTGCCTCAGTTTCCCCAGCTGTAAGTTAGACATAGAAACCACTACTTCAGCGAAGGCAGAACGGTGTTAAGGAGCAGATGCTCAGGTGTAAGGTTTGTTTGACTATTCACTGATTGTTTGCAGGGTGAGTCAAATACTCTCCAGGCATCTGAGCACTGCTGGTCTCTGCCTCACCTCCTCACTGGGAGGGACTCACTGGGGAGGTCCCTGAGAGGAGCCAGCGGTGTTAGTAAGAGGGGATTGCAGGATGCATCTGTTTCCCCACAAACAAATGGGTTTATCCTGAAATCCTTCTCCTGTTCACCGACCTGTTTCATTGCCCGTGCACACATTAATCTTGCTTTACAAGAGACGCCCAAATTCCTTTTGCCCAGAACAGGATCTGGAAAACAGCATGCCCGATGTCCTGCCTAGAGACCTCTTTCACAGTTAATGGGCTGAAACCTCCCCTTTCAAGGTCACTCTCAAAACCCACTATCTCCACTTATCTAGCACATGCAGTTATATGGCTGGATGGTCAGATATTCCAGGTAATACAAACTCTAAAGAGTCTTAGGTTCCCAAGACTAATTATCTCGCTGCTGATTACTGCATTTCACACAGCTTTTTATTTTTGCTGGTTGTGGGAGTGTTTCTTTTTGTAGGAAAGTTTACATGCAGGCTCTTCCTGCTGTCATACTGCAACATCCACAGCTGTACTTAGCTACTATATTTAAAACAGCTCTATTGCCAATAGCTACAGATATGTAATGGTAGTTTACAAATTAAATATGAAATTTGTATGTAGCAGGTCTGGTGATGTATTCATCTTGAATTTTTAAATAATTATTGACATGCTGGAAATTAATGGATGTAACAGTTCACATTTCAAATTGAAGCTGACCCACAAGAAAAAAAGGTAAGCAGCATCCCTGTAAACAACTACAGTAAGTGAAACACCAGTCTGAGAAATGTCACATGTGCTTGTCACATTGTGGCATCATTACTGTTCCACCTGCTTCCAGATTTGAGTTGTGTCGGGGTTATTCAGAGTTTTCATACATAATTCCTCACGTCTCTGTTCAGTCACATTGCACATCTCCGTACTGTGACCTGGTTTTCATTGTTGCACAGCCAAGAGGTCTCTTTATGAGATTCTAACCTTTTCAATAAAGATTTCTATGAGCCTAAAACTAAAAGCCTTAAAACCTTAATCTCTAAATGAGGGTCAAATAAGGATCAAGGTGAGATTTAAGTGCTTTCTCCTTTTATTGGTTTGGTTTGTTGGTGTACTGCTGGTTCCTGCCCTGTCATGCACTGGACAGAGCTTTGCCTTGGCCTGATTTAGTTTCTGCTGGGAAGCTCATCCCTTTAGGGAAAATTCAGTCTTTCACAGACAGGAAAAATAAAGGCCAGAGCTGATTAGTTCAGAAAATAGGAGTTTTGTTTGAATAACCAGAGAAGCTGGAGGTGTGGTATATTGGTTAAAACTGGAATGATTAGTGTGTTGTTCATGGTGCCTTTTATCACTCTGTGCCACATAAAGAGTAAATCAGAGACCTGAACTGTTCCTTCCTTGCTCCTTCCCTTGCAGAGCCCTATCCCAGCAGCTTCATCTAGAGCATTAGGTGATGAGACTTGAATTTTTGGATTCTAGGAAAGAATAATACTGTATCGAACCTTGAGGGTCTTTTGAGAACATCAGGAAAGGGAGCAAAATCCCCAGGGCCTAGGATGGATGAAGCGGATCCCTGACTTTCATTCAGGTTTGTGTTAACTCGTTGCTGACTCTCCAAGGATTCCGAATGTCTGGGCACAACCACCACGTCTGGTGAGTCACTTGCTGCTGCCCAGGAGAAGAAAATGATGCTCACTCAGAGGCATCTGTCTGGAGCGAACAGCGTCACTGGGACACTGTGGCCACCTCATCCCCCCTCTGATCCATGGGGGTTCGGCTCCCACAGCCCATGCCGGAGCAGGAGACGCCTCCCTCCTGTGCTGAGCCTGCAATGCGGTGCTCCTGCCCTGCCGCCGTCCTTGCGGAGCGGCTGGGGTAGAGAGGAGGGTGCACAAAAGGAGAGGGAGAAAGCCTGTGTCATGGGTCACCTTTGCACCCGGTGAAATCACCGTCTGCTCCCCAAATTCTAACAGCCTCTGAGTGTACTGAAGTGTCAGGAGATCCCTGCATGGGTAGTGTGGATCCAGCAGTTGGTTCAGTGGGCTGTGGTTTTTTATTTGGTTTAAATAGGGATGTAAGTGATGTTGAATCTAATTAATGAATTTAATGCAAAGCCACATCAGAGTATTGAGTCATTAGTACTGTTCAATGCTGTAGTCCAGCAAGCCTCAACAAAGAATGCACTTCTACTTTCCCAGAATGATTTTCAGCCGTGTGTGTTGCAGAAAGCCCCAACATACCGAGCTGTGTTTAAATGGAGTGATTCCTGCAGGACTTAAAGCACATCAAAATATCCCTTTCTACTCTAGACCTTCTCCCAGGGCACAGTGCTCCACCACCTCGGTCCCACCCTGGTGGTCCCAAAGCTCTTACGGATGACTCAGGCACTCAGAAGAGGCAGGATGCATGAACTTTTAGTTCTGGGTACAGAAGCTGCAGGCTAGGGCTAATGAGCGAAATGAGATTGAGCATCAGGTGATCGCTTTCTGATTCAACAGATGCGGGTTGCTGGCAGCAGTGTGCGCCGGAAGGTCAGCTTTCATGCGGTGCATAATGGATGGGAGCCTGAGTCATCGGGTGTGGCTGGGCTGGGAGGAAGAGGCGAGCTCTCCCCAGGCTGCAGCGCTGACTATTCCCAACGACATTGCTTCTGTCATGAAATGGATTAGGATGTTTTTCTTTTATCTGAATCCCTCCTTTCTGGAATTATTTTCCATCTGCAAATATAGCACCTATCCTCCCCTCTCCCCCGTAAAAGAATTGAGCCCAGATAGTCTCCTTAAAAGTCTGGCAAAAAAACGTGCAGAAGTGCAGCTCTTGTCTCACTAAACTGTTTACTGCAAAACTGAAAGGCATGAAAGGCTGGTACATCAAATTATGTACTTTTCTTAACTATCAACTGCTCTTTGACCAAAAACCAGCAAAGGGCTGAGCTTGAGCATCTGTGTCTGATATGAGATAAGCTTGTCTGTCAAATCAATATTGTGGGAGGGAAAATGAAGCAAAATAGTGTCTGAATTCAGCCTTGTGTGTTTGGCCCATTCAGGGGCTCACATTCGTGGCTTGAGACTTGCACCTGCTCTGCTCAGTGCCGTGCTTCTACACACGTTTGTGTATCATGGGCACCTTTATTAAATCCAGATCACAGCAGTGCACACGGATCATGTACATCACTAGGAGCTGCAGTTTACAGCAGTAACAAGTAAAAGGTACAAGGATTTCATCTCTTGAGTTCTAAGACATTTTGGGAGGGTGGAGTGAAATGTTGAGGGCATATTGTAGTAGAACGGTTTTGTTCTGCCCCAGGCAAACATTGCAACCACCAAAATAAATCAACAATTGAGAATTACATTCAATAATACATAACATGTATCAGGCAGAACAGAGCTGGGCTGGACCTGTTGTTATCAGGGCACTGCACCTGTTTTGTTTCTCAGGCTTTTAATGAGAATGAGCTGTGGTTTGTAGCTGGTTTCTCCCACCACACCCGTGAATGCTCCCCTATCATGGAGTCAAAAATCTACCTGGTTGTTGTCCATTTTTATCATTTTGCTAGTTGGCCATAGAAATCCTTTTGTTGTATCAGTATGGAAAACCTGAAGAGAACCTATATAGGTGCAGGTGATTTACAATATACAGTAAAGTGGGACCAGTGGAATATTTTGGCACATGTTTATTTAACTTCCAAAAGAGATAAATTTGATCGTTTATTTTTTTAATGTGTGAAGCACCTAGTTACCATGGGGCTGTCCATCTACCATATGATTCAACTTATCTGCAGCAGTATCAAGTAGAAGGGATATATAGCTGGTCACTTCAAGTGTGGAGGAAAATCGCAGAGATTAATTATTCCTTAGGGCTATTTGTGTTGCAAACTGAGTGCCTTCACATCCTGTTAGCTTTTCTGCATTGAGAACAGTGAGATAAATTACAATGTAAATGTACATATGGTGCATTTTCATAATTTGAGATAAAACCATCTGCTTTCAGTGTATTGCTGTGAGCAGGCACTTACAGCCTAGGCTAAGGCACCAAACTGGGAATCTAGTAAGTAGGTATGTAGTAGGTGGGTGGTGGTTCTGTAAATTCAGTCTCAGGTTTCTCCAGAGTCTTTATTAGTGGTGTAGAATGAGACTGTAGATGGCCACTGCAGCCAAGTATCCTGCTGAAAGGCAGGGGACAGTCATGGATGTGACTTCTTGTCTTGTAAGAGTGAAGTAGGTGAGATGTTACCAGGTGATTTTATTTACAGTCATTTTTACAACTAGCTTAAAGTTGATTTACCACCATTCAACTGCTCATTTTGGAAATATTCCAAGGACAATTTTTCATACTTCAGCATGGTATAATCAAGATTTTTTCAGGCTTAAGCATCTCCAGAGAATTTGCTGTGGAATCTCTCCAACTCTCAACACAAAGGTGCTCATTGGCTTTATCGGGGAGGGAAGCTGGTCTCTTTTCTGGCTCTACAAATGGTTTGTGTCTGAGCAGGAGGGACCTTGGCTCCTCACTGCACTTCCTCAGAACAGGAAGCCATCTGTGCCCAGAAATCAGGGTGTACTTCACCAGGCACACTGATGGACTGTGTTTCCTTTCACAGGCACCAAAACCAAGGAGGGCGTAGTGCAAAGTGTGACCTCAGGTAAGAGCACAGCCCGAGAGGGATGTGGCAATCTGTGGTGATCGTCAGACCTCTTGGGAAGGCCATCACCCCTGCCAAGTGGGAGGTCTCTGTGGGACACCACTGCTCTGCCTGACCTTCCGCTGATGCATGGAGGCTGCTTGCCGGGAGCGATGGTTCAGGGTCTGGCATTTGCAGTGGACACGGATGGGAGCAAATATTTAATCAGTAGAGTAGGTCAGAAAAAATCTAACAAAGGTTACTTGGCAGACTGGGATGATTCACAGCAATTTAGACATTTCACACTGTCAAGTGCACAGCCCAGCACGCAGAGAGGATTTACTCTCATCAGATCCTGTCTGGCCACAACTGTGGTCTTTGAGAGACTCCTGTCAGGCAGTTGCAGAGTCAGGGACACAAAGGGTTCCTTCTGGGCTATCTCCAACTCCAAGGCAGAGCAGCCATATGGACTGCCCTGAAGGAAGATGAATGGATCTTTTCCCTGGAGAATTTCATATCTATTGCTTTTTTCTGCCGAGGGGTATTAAATCAAACAGAAGGTAGCCAGGAAGAGGTCACGCAGAGTCTGCAATGCAAAATACCTTGTTTACACTGTTGTCTCTTAATATCTGACAGTGAATTTTTTATTCTCCAGTTGCCCACAGAGACTGACAGGCTGCAGTGCTGTTCTCTGAGCAGCACTTTGTATCAGACAAAAATCCTCACATACACGATCTAAATTCAGACGTGATCTCATCTAAAAAATCCAGACAAGGACTGCACCAGGGCTAATTTCTTCTTTTACATCAATGCAAACATTTTTTCAGCCCAGGGAATTTGGCAGCCTTCTGGCAGTGTCTAGTTTGCTGACTTTCTGCTTTTGTTGAAACTGCAGTTGCTGAGAAGACCAAAGAGCAGGCCAACGTGGTGGGAGAAGCTGTAGTAGCCAGCGTGAACACTGTGGCAAACAAGACTGTAGAAGGAGCAGAGACCATCGTGGCCACTACAGGAGTTGTAAAAAAGGTGTGTTTGTTTCTTCTGTAATGTGTGGGACAGAAGAGCCTTTGGATTGCACTTAAATTACCTGCAAACATTTACAGCTGATGGTTTTACTTATTCATGAAAGGTTTTCAGCAATACCTGCTTTTGTATAATATTTACTGCTATCACCTAATGCCTAATATAGTCACAGAATCATTTAGTTTGGAAGGGACTCCTTGAGATCCTCTAATCCAACTGCCTTAGGGTCAGTGAGAGAGGACTGTATCCCACTGGGTTTTGAATATCTCCATGGAAGGAGGCTTATCACAATATCCTTGGGCAACCTGTGCCAGTGTTTGACCACGCTCAGAGGAAAAAAAGAGAGTTGTTTTCTCCTGTTCAGATGGACACATTAATCACTTGGTGCGTATTGTCTCTTGTCCCATCAGTGAGCACTGCTGGCAAGAGTCTGGCTCTCCATTTTCTTACGAATGTAGAAAAGCATTTTCCCCAAGGACTTGAGTAGAAATGTGTCTGGGCTGCAGGGAGCGTCTGGGCCGAGTCAGAGCTCTGGGATGTGCAGGGTGGGAGGGCAGGGGAGCCAGCACTTGCCCTCACCGCGGTGCCGTGCCGGTGGGATGCACGGGCTTGCCCTGGCCACGGCAGCTCCGGAGGCAGCAGAGGGCAGCAGCAATTCAGGCACAGCCCGGCTCCAGCAGAACGCCTGACCCTGCTGCTCTGCTTCCTGCTGGTTTGACAGCAACCAAGCGCTTATTGATAAAGGCCGTGTGACCCAAATCGTGTACGGATTAAGCCAGATTCAGACAAGGCATCTTCTGTCCTCCAGCCTAATTTGACAAACGGGGCTGCTTCAAATGAGGGGATTAAGGGGCATGTGAAGGAGCCGAACAGCTCCTTAGATGAAGGCAGTGTTGATCATTAGAGAAGATGCTTTGGTAACAAACAGCACCCGTTTGTACAGCACACGAGGCCAATGCTTGGCAGCTCTTTGGTAAGCCCGGCTCTTTCCCCTCTTCAGAGAGTGTGATCGGTGCTGTTGATGGCCACATGAGCTTTATGAGTCACAACAGACCCAAACCCAGAATCAAAGCGAAGCCAGGCTGGCCAAAATTGTTTTAATTGTTCAGATAGTCAGATGATTAATTTCCTGACCTGCACATAAACACATTGTGATGTGAAACAAAACTTCTACACAGCATATAATTCCTGAGAGACTAGCCTAACAAAAGAGGAGAACAGCAGCTACAAGTGACGCAAAATGTCCTCCATAAGCATGTGAAAAGGGCAGATACTGGAGTTCTGCTAAGCCCTTGGGATAAATTTAATCTCTATTCCCACAGGGAACAGCAGTTAGGCTGCAGGAGTGCAAACAGCGATTCCTAATTCCATGAGGCCAGAATACCCCTTCCTACCTTTTGAACGGCCACGAGCTGATTGACCCAGGAGAGTGAGGAATTTGCTGATGGTAGGAATCCCTGCTGTAGATATCAAACTGTCTCCCCTCCAGCAAGGACTGAGCAGCAGCAATCCTCTTCCCCTTTCCTCCTAAGTGAGAACCCCAACTCAAAGACTATCAGCTACAATTTACAGCTAATTTCAGAGCTTAAACGAGTGCAGGTTTTCCAGAGAGCATCTGAACTGTTATTCTGATGTCTTCCATTGATGTCCGACTGCTTAGACTTAAAATGAAGATTGATTAAGATATAAAAAATGAGGATGTGTCACATGCTAAAAGAGAGACTAAATAGAGCCAGGAAACTGCTTTGGATACAGCAAACATAGTGTTATGCCAAACAGCAGAGGTGGGCAGCAGACTGAAAACAGGAGGAGAAAAACAAGACAAATCACAGGAGATAAAAATTCAGGAAAAACGTTTGTTTCTGTGAAAGAGGGTTCATCTCTTCTGCTGGTTTAATTCATCTTAGGAGTGCAAATCTTTTATTCATACTCACCATACTTCAGCATCTAGCTAGACAGCTTTTGGATCCAGCTAGACACAGAAGATTGAGCTCTGTGTGCACACCGAGTGCATCCCCACTGCTAATGGATAATTGCCATGGAGCCAAAGCTACTCCAGAGGGAGGGCCCTGAAAGGAGTATAAGGAGTTGTGCTGGGCTCTCAGCACCAGCTGGTTTTTTTTCCAGAACTACTCCTATCATGTTACACAATTTGCTAATGGAGATACATCCGGAGTTTGCCAATAGCAGCACCAGGCACTGTAATGCATGTGGGAGACCCACTGGAGACACACTAGGAGTGATAACGTATAGCTTTTGAACGTTTAAACAGTGAATACCCACTGTTACAATCCTGCAATCCTGGAATCATCACAAGCATTTCAGCCCCAGAAGTTTGAGAGAGCTGTTGCATCCAGTCCTGACACTTGTTTGTGCTCCCTACCATCCTCCTTCTTTCTAATTGCACAGAGCACTTGCCAACATCTTATTTGGGTTTTCAACTATCTCCAGTGTTGCTCCCTGCTAGAGAGGCTGTTCAAAGTGCCAAGGATCTGTGAATGCATGGCACTGAGCAGTGCTGCGGGGTGGCTCGGGGCTGGGGACTCGAGTGGCCTAGGAGGCATGCCCCCAGCTGACCATTCCCAGTATTAATATCAATTATAGAGAGTTTGTTGATGTTTAATCTGTGTATTTGACAGCTGGGATCAGTGGCAGGCACACATTAGGAAGGAGAGGGGAACTCTAAGGGTTTTGGGTAAAGTTTTGCTTGGGATAGCCCAAGCTTGGGGTGCTTGAGTTCTGCAGGTGTGTCAGACGGTGACTTTGGCCATGGGAAAGAATTCAGCTCTTTGTTGCATCATGGCAGGCACTGAAATGTGGACACGCAGAAGGAAATGGGGCTGAAGTAACTCTACATCTAGGGAGGGGTGCCAAGCACCAGATGAGAACAACCTTGAGTAGTGCTGGCACTGCCTGATAGGGCTTTGGCACTGACCTGGTCACTGCTGAGTATAAGAAAGTATTGACTGATTTGGGGGAGTTTTTAAGTATCAACTAAAAAATCTGTCAATTAAGGTATTATAAACCCTCCACAACTCTTCTGATACAAAAAGGAATGAAACCCATCAGTAGTGTGTTCTGTTTGTGGCTTTGCACCCATCCCCATCCCTGGGGTTGACATTAAGAGATTCCAGTGAGATAACCACCCACTAAATATCCCTGTCTTAGAAGAGGATTAATTCTTCATCTGTATGACACAGCACAGAGCTTGCTGCAATGCAGACACCACGTGGCTGGGAACAAGCCCATGTACATACACACGCTCTCAAAATGTCCCTCAGGGTTTGGAACAATTTCCCGAGTAACTGATGCTTCCCTACACCCTCCACTTAGATCTTCCCTTTAGATCTATTTGTCCTGTCAGTTTTTATGATTTAGTTGTCAGTTCATGACTCTGTCACTTTGAATTGGGTCTGATCTTTTTTTTACTTCACTCCATTAATTAAATGAGCATTTGTCAGTTATGTGCAACTGCTGGGCGCGTTCACTGGATCACAGCGCTTCTGTGCACCTGATCTGGCGCACGTGGGCCCCACCCATGCCATGGCTCATCTCTTTCATAACAACTGCACATCTTGAATGTGAAAAGCTGGTGCTCATAGCCTTAATTTCCTTCACTTACAACCTGTGACGCCTCCAATGCAAAGACAGTCGCTCTGAAGGGATTAGAAGCAGAAACTGAGTGACCTCTCGGTTCAAGTTAGATTGGGCTGGGCAAGTGTCACTAGGAGAGAGCAACCAAGGGCATCTGAGAAGCCACCAAGGGCAGAGCTGCTAAGCAGGAGGAGCAGGGAAATCAACAGCCAAACTACACAACAATTAAGCAGAATAAATAGTTGAAACTTCTTCCCCTTTGTATTCAAGCTTCCCCGTACTTAGTGGATGCAGTGATTCATCCCAGTGATATCCTTCCACATCTCATGGAACACGGGAGGCTGCAAAAGCAGCGTGGAGTGGGGTACTCTGCCTACAGGCACTTTTTCTGTGCTTCCCTCTCAGTCTCACTAGTGCATCCAGGCATACATTTTCCCATGAAAAATAGCTGAGTGAATGGCACTGGTGAAGCCTTAAAGCCTACAAGACCATGGATGTACTTCATGGCTCAAGGCTGTACCCCAGCAATCCCATAGGATACGTGTTAAATATGTATTATTCGTATAAGCACTACCGGGAAACTCTCAGAGTCTGGCTGTGAGCTGGATAAAAACAAAGCCGCCCCAAAAGTCTGCCTGGATTCGTAGCTTAAGACAGGAATCCTGCATGCCCATCTGTCTGTCCTGTTGGTGGGTCCACTCACTTTAATCAAGGGTTGACCCCTTAGTCAGAGCTGTCAGCATCACTCTGAGCACACTCAGCCTGAAACCTATGCAGGACAGCTCGTCCACAGGACCTGTCAGGCTGCCTGAGGGCTTCCAAGGGAGTGGTCTGGGGATGCTGCCAGGCAGCATCGTGTTTGCTCCAACACCCAAGGTCAGGAGCAGTACAAGAGGCTGGACCTCTCCACCTTATGCAATTGATGCCCCTTTGAGGGCTCCTAATTTTGTAGCAGATTAGGCTGCCAGTGAACCTCTCTGGCTTTACAGGCTTAAAACTATGATAATAATGACAATAATAAAGAAATCTTGCTCGCCACTGAATTTGTTGAGATTTGATGAGTATATTCCAGCATCCAATATTTGGACTGCTTTTTCTGTTATATAAGGAAGATAATCTTAGTAAGATTGTTTATGTCCGAGTATTTGGGGACAGCAACAAAACTCCCACTGGCCTATAAAATAATATAGACAAAAAATATAAATTCCACTTTGTATATGGACTCAGACAGCAGAACATACAAGTCAGCTGCTGAGCAGCTGAAAAAGGGAATTTCACAGAACCTGTGAAAATGAGAGGTCTGGAGAATTAAACTGTAATTAATTTTTTTCAGTATTTCTGGGCTTTTAAAGTTGTTTTTTAAAAAAATTCTTAAAATGTCTGAACCCAGAAGCCTATAATACACTCTATTTAAAATCCCTTAGCATTGCACAGGAATATTTTTATAAATGGAATGTCTTACTTTGTTGAGTTTTTCATTAGCGATTGCTGAACATGTACCTACGTTTCACAATCTTAGTGAAATATTGTAATTTTTATATATAGATCTTCCGTGATGTATATATTCTACATAAAAAAAAAATTTTTAAATACACAAAGTATTTAAAAACTTGTGTAGGAATTCTAAGGTCTTGTGTTTCTCTTAACTATTATGTTCAAGTACTTTACTTTTCTTTCTTCACTAGCAAAAAAAGATTCAACTGCCCACCCAAAAATAGAAGAAAACAGCCCATAGCAAATGAAAGGGTTTTTTTGTTTAAAACACTTCTTTCTAAGAAAGTACTTATTTCTGAGGAGAAAAATTCAGCTTGCCCTTTAAGAGCAGGAGGAGCATTATTAATTGCTTCAGGGTTTCAACATGCCTTTCCCTTAGAAATTGTTATCCCTTTTAATGAGGAGATGAGCACTGACAGGAATGGCAAGACTCTTGCTACCTCACAAGAAGTTGGATTTTCACCCCTTCTTTCTTGCCCAGTACTGTTCTGTGAGTCAGCGTTATAGCTGGAGCTGGCGCCCAGGAATTTCTGGCTCTTCATCTCAAGTGAAGACCCCTGCACCCCATGGTTCTCCTCTGTAGATTGTCTTCCTGAGCAGTCCCTGAAATCCCCAGCCAGCTAACACCCAGCTGAAGAATGCAGCCCTTCCTCATCTCCTGCTTCCTATTCCGGGCAGGGTGGAAGCGCGTGAGAAAAAGGCTGTGAGACGACATCCCTAACACGGCCTGACACCTCTTCATCCTGCTATTGTGCTGGTTCCTCCAACATAGTTTAGAAACACCCTCCAGAAACTCAGTTGCTTCCCTTTCTAAAAATAGATGGTTGATTTTTAGCCTTCTGGAGCAGTCTTGGCAGAGAGCACGATCTAAGGGATCTCACAAGCAGGGCAATAGCTGAACAGGGATTCTCCAGCCCACCCATTGCTCTTGGATACAGTGTCCCGAGGGTGGTCCTGAGAAAGGTGTCCCTCCTCTCCTAGGACTCTTTCCACATCTACCAGAGCTGAACTCCCTGCCCACGAGAACAAAAGGTGGTCATACCCTATAGAAAGATGGAGTGCACTGCGCTGGTCCTTGTGTTCCTGTGAGCTGTTCCTCAGTTTTCCCTGTGCAGCTCAGCACCTTAGGCAGTTGCCTTTGATTGACCTTCACGATTTCACACAGCAGCTGGAAACTCCACCTGCAAAACACTATGAAGGAAACATATGCTGTTGCAGCTATTATCAGTGGCTTGCATTGGAGGTTTCTTTCCTTTCCACCTACTAGTCAAAAATCTGTTTGTAAAGCTTCATTTTCAAAAATACAATTTGAGGCTACCTTCCTGCTTTGGCCTAATGCGCACTGTTGAGTTAGAAAGTGTAGATATGGAAAGTGTAATGTAAATGCAAATGTAAAGTGCTTTAAAGCCACAGGCCGGATCCCGAGGCTGGATGAGCGTCCATAAATTCAAAGCAGTGAGCTGTTTGCTGGCTGCAGAAGAGCTGACTCATTTTAGAAAGGCTGTGGCCGAGTGGCTCCATCACAGCAGTGGCCTCTCCTGAAGAGCTGCAGGTCTCCCTGCAGGAGAAACTGGCTTCCACAATGTGCACTTTGATGTCATTTCCTTACCTGGGCTTGCTTAACACAGCTCAGGCTGGTACCAACAAGAATCATTTCGGCCAACAATGCAATGCAAGTCAAGGGCATGTTCCTTAGGAACAGATCACACTGTGCGTCTCGTCTGGAGACACCACCAGCACATGGTGCTCTCCATAAACAAACTAATCAGCTCTGGTCTCAGCAGGGAGAGGAAGGAACGCCTGCAGCTGTGACAGACATCAGCACAGGGCTGCAGCTCGTACGTTGGCTGTTTTCTGTCCTTGGTGGATTGATCTCATGGTAGCTTGCGTGCAGAGCAGGAAGCCTGTAGGTAGGACAAACACGCTGCAGTGCTTCCACCTCCTGGCTCTCCTTGCTGCCACAAATGGATCTGAAGTTTAATTTCCAGATTAAATTTTAATGGGCTCTACCTTGTATCTGTGTCACTCCATCTACGTTTTTCCTTTTTACTTAACATCACCTTTCTTTTTTTTTTTCCCCAAATTCAGTCTAAAAAGGAGCAGGAATGGCAGGGATGTTCTCCTACTTATAAGAACAGTTGTGACTGGTCAGGAAAGTAAGGACGCGTGAAAATGAAGAGTGGAGTCCCCCAGACACATGGAGCATAAAGTTCTGTTTACAGTAGGTTTGGCAGGGATATTTGATTTACACTGCATCAACAATCGTACCAGAGTAACTGGTGGCCTTCTGTTTCCAAAGTGTTGAAATTCATAACTCTGCCTTCCGTGCAAAATTAACTTTCCCTTTATATAATATGTGTCTCCAGTTCCCTCTCTGGTGGCCCTGACTTCATGTGGGAGGAGAGTCATTCAGGGAAACTGCTGGGCATGTGTGGTCAAAGGAGACAGAGAAGCTTTGTAATTTTAGTTGAGTTCTCTGGTGATTTGGGGCTGGGCTACAGAGGTCTGCTATTCCTGCTTCCCCCTACCCTCACTGATTCCACACAGGTGCATTTCTGCTTTCTGTCCATCCCTTGTGCACATCCAGTATGGTCAGGATTCTGTCTTCTCTTCCCGTGCAGCCAAATTGTGTTTAACGTAATTGCCTGGTAATGCAACTTTTTCTCTTCTTCTATGAATAGGAAGGTAGCTGAAGGATGTAGGCAAGTAGCTAGAAGAGCCCAAAATACTTAAGTAAATGCTTGGACTCAAACAAAAAGAAAAGCTTATCCTTTGATAATGATATTTTATCTGAAGCATGACATTAACAGCACCACAGTACTGCTCTATCTTTGATTAGTTTTAGCCTATGCAATGAGTGCTTAGGGTAAGATAATGCAGGGAAAGGCTGGGCATAGCCTTAGATGTAAATTTGTTTATTCCTCCCAAATTTCTTCACACTGAAGGAGTCAAAACTCTGGTCTCAATGACAGAAGAAGAACTGGTTTTCTGTATGAAAAAGACCCTAAACAAGGCTGTAAGAAATTGAGCTGGCTCTTTCATAGATATCTGCTCTACCCAGCTGCACAACAGAAATGGATTTCGAGCAGTATCTGCCATCTATTAAAGCTGCTGTTTTGCTCGCGTGTGTAATGCTCATCTCGCACAGTCTGTCTAAGATCAGGGCGATGACTCTGCATGTGGCAGCAAGGACAAACATCTTGCTTGTGACTTGGCAGGAGGACCTGGCAGCACCGCAGCCGCCCGAGCAGCCCAGGGTGGAGGGAGAGGGGGCCCCGGCGAGCACCGGCGGCGGCGGAGAGGTGAGTGGTGGGACCGGGAGGTGAGTGGTGGGGGGGGGGGGGGAGGGGGGGGGCGGGGGGGCGGGGGGGGGGGCGGAGGGGTGAGGGGGGGGAGGGAGAGGTGAGGGGTGGGACGGAGAGGGGAGTGGTGGGACGGAGAGGTGAGCGGGGGGGCCGAGAGGTGAGCGGTGGGGCGGGGGGGTGAGGGGGGGGATGGAGAGGTGAGTGGTGGGACGGAGCGGTGAGTGGTGGGACGGAGGGGTGAGCGGTGAGACGGAGAGGTGAGTGGTGGGCTGGAGAGGTGAGTGGTGGGGCGGAGCGGTGAGTGGTGGGATGGAGAGGTGCGTGGTGGGGCGGAGAGGTGAGTGGGGGGATGGAGAGGTGAGTGGTGGGACGGAGCGGTGAGTGGTGGGACGGAGGGGTGAGCGGTGAGACGGAGAGGTGAGTGGTGGGACGGAGAGGTGAGTGGTGGGGCCAAGAGGTGAGCGGTGCTGCGGAGAGGTGAGTGGTGGGGCCAAGAGGTGAGTGGTGGGACGGAGAGGTGCGGGACCGAGAGGTGAGTGGTGCCGTGGCCCCGCTGCCACGCGTGGGCTCCTTCTGGGTTACTGGCTTCCCCCTGGCAGAATCTCCCCTTTGCTCCTGTGGTTACAGAACTGCCGTGCAAGGCGCCCACCACTGTTCCCACTTTCCTGAGTTATTGGACAAAAACCTGAGCTCATCTGTTCTCCGTTTTGCCACTTCCTTATCTTGGGAATTTTCCACAGGTGGACAGAGTGCAAACTACTGCCTGATTTGGGTTGATTTTGGGGTGTAAATGCACATAAAAAAAGTTAATGCTGGCCTATGGTTCTGTCATCACATGGAATAGCTTTTTCCTTGTTGCAGCCATGCTTTAGAAAAGATTTAGATAACAAGTTAGGTTTTTCTATAGATTGTTTCATATTTAAATTAGTTCATTTAATTTTTGAAGTGTTCTACCTGTATGTTCTTTTGAAGCCCTGGGTCAAACATCAGTCTCTGGGCCAATTTCAGCTCTTGAACAAGGATGACTTTTTGTCATGGACTACAGGGGCAAACACTTCTCATGTGGTATTGCCTTTACAATTTCAGTGTTAAGGCCTGAAAAACTACAGGGGCAAACACTTCTCATGTGGTATTGCCTTTACAATTTCAGTGTGTCTGCTCCTTCCACAAGTACTGCATGCACCCAAACCCCACAGTTTTCAGCCTTTCTGAAACTCAGACTGTTTTCATGGTCCCTGAAGTTCCCAAAAGTCTCAGCTTGCACCTACCACCCTCTGCCAGCCATCACCCCCCACTGCCAGTCCCAGAAATGGGCCCTATAATCCCACTGGCTGCATGGCTGCACCAGTGCTGATGTCAGGCTGGGTCAGGCAGGAGCAGACCCAGGAGCACAAAGCAGGACACTCCTGCCAGTGCAGCCTGGCCCCATGTTAGCTTGACTTCCACCATGTGTGAATTCACACCCTCATTTTCCCCAGAGATCTGAGTTACAGCAGGAATGTGTCTGGTTTCCAGAAAGACTGGATAATTAATTTATTTTCTGCATCACCCATGGTTCTCGTTGTTTTCTAGCTGTTTATGGGTTTTTGTGTGGTGACTATCAGCATTGGTTTTTCTCCTAATTTTTATTTATATATGTTTTCCACTGGAAATATTTACCTATTTTCTTTTCTGTCTTCTCTCACAGGGTAACATTGAAGGTGACCCATCAAGTTAGGGAATTCTAGCTCAGAAGAGACCATTCCAAGAGCATACATGGAAATATTAGCTGACACCACAGCAGGAAAATCCCACTGTCCATAGACTAACTACATTCAGCTCTGTAGTCTTGCACTTGCCTCATAAACCAGTTGTACAATATATGTAAGCCAGACTCCTCTAATTGTAAGTAACGTGCAGGTGTGTGCTGGGCTGTGTGTCCTTCCCAGCCTCCACCCTGACCTCCCAGTTGCTTTGTATGTTTTGGTTTGACTCACGAATCTGTGTCTTGCATCCATATGCACTGGCACTTCGGATCTCTAGGCATTGTGGAAATTATTTTTTTTTAACTAATAAAAAGTGTTTGAACAAGTTTTTTTGTCTTGTCGGTTTTGTTTGCACATTTTAGAGGTGGATCCTTCCATACTGATGCATTCTTCCTGTAAAAGTGCAGTATTAGAATACAGGGCTCTCAAAACTGTAAGAGCCTTAAATCATGTTGTAAGAGATGAAGAATCATGAAAAATTGTATTTCTGAAGTCAGTACTGTAGGTAGGCTGGCTTTCTGTCTCTCAGGGCTAAAAAACAAATATTTCACTTTTTAAGTACTTGCCATGTTTAAGAGAGAATGTGGGGGGTGACACTGCATGAAAGCAGGCCTTCAAAAGGAATGTGAAAGTGATGTTGAGCTCAGTTTATTCCGTTTGCACCAGAAAGCTGTCCTGACATCAGGATGTAACAAGCTGCCAGAAGGTAATTAAAGAAATGTGATGGGCACCAACTGACCTGATCAGAACTCCATTGCTGCTGGCAGGGACAGGCAGGGTTGCTGTGAAAGGCGTGAGTGTGAGGGCAGGTGCCAAAGGAGAATCTCCTGGGGCACCATGAACACGGGGCTGGTATCGGTTACAGCATTCGGTCAGGCTGCAGATCAGCTGCTGAGTGAGAGCAGCAGAGACCTTCCACATTCACCAGAGTAGAGAGCAGGAAACGTTGCTCATTGCTGTAAATAGTGGGCTAAGTTTAAAGCACATCAGTAGTTATGGGTATAAAAATGGGTTCTTTTATTTACCTGCAGGCAGAGCACCCATGAATCCATGAGAAGCCAGTGTAGACTGTTGAGATTTAAACTGCTTCAAAAGCAGACCATTGATCTTCATTAAGCTGCTTAATGATGATGACTACGGAAGGCATTACAGAAGAGACTTGCTGTGGCATGGAAGCATCTAGCAAGTGTGCTGGCAGCCTCTCTCAGGCATAACAGTATGTGTAAAACATTGCCTTGCAGAGACCACAGGATTTCCATCCCAGTGGATCTTTGATCTCCACACAGAAAGGGAACAAAAGAGCCCTAACAGAGGTAACAAGGCCCCTCAAAGGAAGATGTATCTGATATGTGCATACTCTTTTCTGATGTCCTGCAAAACATCTGCCAATTAAACAGAGTAACTAAAATTGAGGGCAAGGTAAGAGGACATAAAGAGATACTCATGCCCAGCAGCAGGAGGCTGGAGTCTATTCTCAGTGCTTGCTAGAGAGAGACAGAAAAACCTTTTGCTCCAAAGCTTTGCTTTATGGGGATACAAACAAAAGTGTTTTGCAAAAAAAGTGTTTTGCAAAAAAAGGAAGTGAATGCCACTATGTAGGGCATGTGTGGGAGGCAGGAGCGGGCTGTAACTCAGAGGACCAGGAAGCTGCTCCCCAAGTGCCCATCTCTCAAGCAGGCTTTGCCCCTGGTTCCAAGGGCTTAAACCAGGAGAGAATGATAATTGCTGAGCTGAGAGTGCTGGGACATATCTGCCACACTGAGCTACTGGCTGCTTGGGAGGGCAGCATGCAGCACTCTGTGCTTCCTTCCCTGTGGGAAGAAAGTGTTTTACCAGTATTTACATGCCTGTATCTGGAACTGTGGGACTGAAAACACTTCTTGACTACTGCCCAACATATGGGCACCAACAGTGTCCGAATGGTTCCTAATGATCTGCCTCTGCTCTTGCCTGCTCCTCGTGTGGGAGAGCACTGCTCCGGGCCCAGGCGGGACAGGCGCTCAGCACCTCCCTGGCACAGTCCCTGCACAGGTCTGGTCTAGTCCCGTGGCAGTCAGAGCCCAGAGTGTGTTTGTGCATCTTGCACAGGCAATCACAAGTCTTGGAGACAGACAGACACCAGGACGTGCAGTTTCCTCCCACAGGAGTGCCCTGTGTCAGTCAGCGGGAACAGGGCAGTGCTGTGCCCATGCAATGGCTCAGTGAGCCTCTATTTCCTCCCTGTCCCTTCCTCAGACTGGCTGTCACCCAGCTGCGGGAAGCAGAAGCCAGAGGTCTGAGCCACCTTTTTCAGAGGTAAGAAAGGTGAAGACTTCTTTCTTCTGAAGTAGAAGGGTCTTTTATTAAAAAGACAAAATATTGTCTATTAATTGTTCAACTAAACTTTGTTGTATGTCTGTTTGGTTCGTTGCACGGAAAATAAGTCTGTGCTTTCAATGAGTATTCAGACAAATGTAATGAAAAGTGATGGAAGGAAAGTGAAAAGTGGAATGATGGAGGAGATGAGTCAGAAACATCCCACAGGAGAAGATGCTTTCACTAGGGAAGTGCTGGCACCCCCTGCCCCAGGTAAATCATTTTTTGCTGACAAGTCATGGTCTGGGTGATCAAGAATTTCTTTTACTCATCTTACCCTGTGAATTATTTAAGTGGACTTTGTACATGTGATACCACTGTCACACAAGCTGTTAATTTAATTCCACTGTGGTGAGACAGCACCCAGTGCCAGGCACAGTGTGGCTGCCATCTGTCCCCAGTGACGACTCCGGGCGCTCGCACACCCACCTCTGAGGGGATCCAGTGAGCCAGGAACAGCTGCTGCCAAGTGTTGCATCAACCTCGCCATACAAGTGACCAACAAAGGGCTGAAAACCACTTTTTTCCTCTTGTAGCAGCAAACCTTCCTTACCATGTAAAACTGCAGTTAAGCTTTGTAGAGTGATTTGTTCTAACAGAGCTCACAGCCTTTGCGAGCTCCCCCCCAGTTACGTCCTAGCCAAGGGCTGAAGGACATGCAGGGCCTGATTTTTCAAAGATGTCTGTTTGGGGTGAAGAAGAGGAAGCAGTGGCTCTCTACAGAATATCCCAAACATCATTCCACTAATTTAAATGCAAATCAGGTAATAATACACTTAAAATCCCACTTCATTTGAAAGTCCTATTTTCGTGTCTGCATAATGCGTGTCCTAAAACTGAACTCTGAGAGCACCCAATTAAAAACTGAACAGCTCTTATTTTAATACTGCTCTCTATAAAATCACATTCTCACCTGTTTGACACATTGAAACTCAGCTTAACTCTTTCATAAATGCATCAAAACCTTACCAAATCACAAGAAAATACTCCATGCTGTTAATAGCATAGCAGAAGCAGCTCAAATTAAAACTACACTTTCTAAATATCAGATAAACCCCTGCCCACACGAGTTTGGGGCAGCAGAGTTTCTCTGCCAAGCTTTGGCGCTGTTTTTTTGCATGGGTCCCAGCATGGGAGGCAGGTCCCCTTCTCCATCCTTTCCCTCTCACTAAGCCCACGTGGGGTGGGCAGCACAGCTGTGTGCCAGAAGAGCAGAGCCACAGCGCTCCTTCCTCTCAGTGTGCCTAGAAAATATACACAGCTCTCCTGTAGACTTTACATCCCAGTTCACATCCTCAGCTTTCCCAGACAGCCACTCCTGGGATAGGACCAGTTATTTATTTCCCCAGTCTCATGCCAGATTTTAAGGTGGGAGTCAAGCCTTTCTCATCTTCCTACCCTTTCTAAGTTAAAGACCAGACAATTTTTATTTGTCTTTTCTAGTCCTGAATCTGCAGGATATCGTGAGACTTCACAGCAATCCCAGTATTTAAGGATGGTTTCAGGTGCTCCAGATGACGGTAGAAACATGACACTTCACCTGGATGTTACCTCAAAATTGAGAAAGCAGAAGGTAAAGAACTCCATTTGCACTGGCCTTACACTGATTTCATGCTCTGAAGCAGAGCTGACTGATGATTCCTGGAGGATGTTACCACCTGTGAAAAGGAAAAATCAGTTAGACCTACTTTTCTCTCAGAACTGTATATCAATATTTGAACTGAACAGCTAATTTAGCTTAATTAGAACAACTTTAGTTTGATCTCCTAAATTACTAACATATGACTTACAATAATTATCTGTGGGCAAACCACTGCATTTCTTAAAACTGTTCTGTTTCTTGGCATAAACATCACATCCCTTCCACACTAGTATCAGTCTCCTTTAGCAGCCATGAATGCTGAACACTGCACACTTTGTAAACTTCTGGAGTAATCTGTGTAGACCTTTTTAACCCTGACACATCATTGCATTTGCCTTGCTGATGGGCACCACACCTATCTATAAATCCCAACTCTGGTAAAATTAAAATTTAAGAAAACCCAAATACATTTCAATACTTCCTAATTAACCTCACTTGCCCATTTTCATGTGTAAAACATAAGCTCTAGCTCTGATTAATTATTTCTCACCTTCATCAGGTAATAAAGCAGAAGAGTTCATGTCACTGATACATGAGAAGGTGCTCAAAGATGCCACAGTAAATGTGTGAAAGGAAAGGAAACCAGAACAATTTCTAACTTCCCTGTGGTGCTTTACATAACTCACAGATGTTTGGGCTGCATGTTTGCAGTTGCCAACTATTTCTAGGGCCATGGGTTGTGGAGCACTCCTAGCACTTAAGGAATTGATTTTGGCTTTCTTTTCCCCAGACTGCTCATCACAAGCAACAGACTGTGAAGGTGCAGAATGTGGAGAAGAAGTCCTAGGACCCAGCCATGGAGAAGGGTGTCAGACATGTTTCGTGTTGAAGGTGTCAGAGGGGAGCAGACAGTGCTGCTGGGGGTGGTGACACTTCTGAACTTCTGGTCGTGACCGATGTCAGTGATGCACCCTGGCATTACTAGGTGGAATAACTTTTGGAATAGCCTGAAATGCCAGGGGTACCTTGGCATGTGACTCTGCCCACACATTGTGGTACCCGCGTCATCTGGCATTAACCAGGATTTCCACCTGCAGTCTCAGCAGATACCGAGAGCTGAATGGAGCAAAAGTCCAAACTAACTTTCCACCCTTTCAAATCCTCATTTTTGAGCACGCTAATTTATTAAGCCACCTGATGCACAGATTGTCGGTCCCATCATATGGGATAAATACTGTACCACAGGCCCCTCTTCCCTCTGCTCTGGGCTGCATTATAATGATCATGCCATGTCAATTTGGGCAAGGGTAATTAGCTCACTTTTCTTTTTTTTTCAGTTTAGAATCAGGATAATTATATGAATTTCTAAGGATAAGATTATATTTGATAAGGAGTCATGCTGCCATGCTGTCAGCGGTGTGGGTTTTACTCAGGAGTTCATGCTACCTGTTGTGATTTGTTTCAAAAAATGCCAGAACTCCACAACACTGGGTGTCTTTCTAGCTGAGTTTTTGCAAATTCAAGTAAAAAAATCATTCCAGGAAAGAATTCAGCATGGAATTGAAAAAGATACCTGATGTGAATATATAATTAGAAGTCTAATTGACCCATTGAGGGGGAAAGAGGATTGCAGTTTGAAATAACAAAGGAGTGGTGTAAAAGTTGACAAGAGCTCTCTGAAATGACAGGCAGAATAGGAGCGGCAGAGGAATGTACAGAACCTTGTTTTCTGTGACTCTTCCTCACTTGGGTACTAATGAGGTCCTAAACTTAGGAAAACTGTCAGTGCCCACTCTAGTTCATCTGTGGCATCTTGTTCTCATGTCTGTTTACCAACACAAATCTTTACTCAGGAAAAAAAATATGGGTATGAGTGTGGCCATCTGAACAGAGACGCTTTGTACCCCGGAAAATGGCAATGAGGAGCCCAAACCTCACAAAACCGGAGAGCCGTTTGGCTCCCGACTCTGCCAATAGTTTACTTGTACAAAGTACCTTTGTACTGGGGATTGATGGCAGGAAATATAAACTCCAAAGGCTAGTGGAAAACTGGGAAATACCAGAGGTTAAAGCCAGAAACTTTTATTAATGTGGTGATGCTAGGAAAGGAAGTGAGTTTACACATAACTTCTGAACTAAAAGAATCTTACCACAAAGCAACATTAGGAAAAGGTGGATTTGCTAATTTGGCTTCTTTTTTCTTCCCTTCCCCAGAGAACTACTAGTGCTGGCACTGGTTACCTGACTCACCCAAGCAAGGCCTTCTGTGATGATGGGATTTGCAATCCACTTTGAGCAGGCAACTGGAAAGATGACCAGATTAGCAACTTCTTATAAAAATACACATAAGTCACAACTCTCACCATCTAACATTATCACACCTGACAAGAAAAGGGGATTTTGATTAAAACTTCTGAAAACAGAAACAAGTTTGGGCTGGTTACTGTTCTCATGAGGGTCTACTCAGGGACCAAAGGAAGAAGGAAGTCAGCCCAGTGGGGATGAAAGTTGGCCATGCCCACGCAGTGCACTTCAGTAGTTTTCCAGCACTCTGTAAAGCTCAGTTCAGTGGCTTTCCTCAGACTGTGATGGTGGAACAGGTTTTTTTGCAGTTTTGTTTAAAAACACCAAACCCCACAAATTAACAAACAAAGACAGTGCGATGGAGCAAAAATCCCAATCTGGGCACACCCTCTCATCAGGGAAGGTAAATAAACATCTCTTCTCTATTTTCAGCTCTCATTCCTCACATTCAAACTCCACCCATTGCACCAATCACCTCCAAAAGAATTAGCAGGTCTCCTGGCAGATGTATAAAACCAGAACAAGTCAGGACACTACCACACAGTGTGCTATACATCACCAGGTGCTCAATTTTATCAAAGGAGAGGATTTTTAACAGGTGTCAGAAGCCACAATGTCAAGTAAAAGCTTCCAGGGACTGACAGAACAAGCTGAAGGTGCAGCAAAAAATGCTGGTAAGAAAGATTAAATATTGTTGTATATTTAGAGGGGGGCTTAGTTGCTAAATACCACGATCTGTAGCTGCATCAGTGCTAGCAGGACACAGCCTCCTCGTTTTTCTTCACTTTGCAAGTTTTGGCCGTCAGCTGGAGAGCCAGCCATGGCTCTCAAAGCTGCCTCAACCCACTCACTCACTTCTCCCTCTGTGGCTCCTGAGCATTGTCCAACTCTTATCCAAAACATTAAACTTAATGTTTTTAGAGCAGTGAAGCCTTTTTTTGGTGATAACAACCTTTTGTATTTAGCATTTGCATTGCTCAGGGTGGTCTTTTCTCATGCTCTGCCATGGTTTTTAATTGGCTCTCCTTTTAGTAAGTTGGAATTAAGCTTTGATTAACGTTTGCCGTTTGGCCCGTCAGTCCCTTCTGGTAATATAACTCCATTGATTGCAATGGATAGTTTGTAATGTATAGGACATGTTTCTGTTGTGTTCTTCAGCAGTAATCACCAGACTCTGCAGGGTTTAAAAAACCCTTTATGCACATTTCTGTCATAGCAATGCCCATATTGTAAGGCCAAGCACTGTTGTCATTAGCACTGGGCATTGGAAACCAACTTTTCAATGCAAAGCATGAAAGCTTTTCCTTCAAATGAAAAATTGCAAAATGTGTACAGCTTGTAGTAGCTTTTTACAGTATATCCCTTACCGTGTTTGCATGCAGCTCTTTCCCAGTAGCATATATTTTGATCAGATATGGTTCTGGATTCTGATCCTGCAAACACTTTGTTGTATAGATGAAATATATGAGTAACATCCTTGATTATACGGGAATTACAGTAAGTTTCCATACATCTGGGGAAGTGTGTAGTAGCCCCACAAACATGACAGAACTGCTTTCTGAAAAATGAAATAGTCTTTGCTGCAACCTGAATATATTCATGCCACGGAGAGGGCAGTTTGCTGTTTCATAAACTATCAGCTATCTTACAATTGCAAGGCATCTCACTTTTTTAATGGTTCATATTCTGGAGTTGATCTGTTATATTTCTAGTTTCTGCTCCACTTCTTCTATTCATATCTTGTTTGTAAAAATCTCCCTTCTCCTGTCCAGCTCTGTTTAGTGCACTCACTTCCATTTTAGAACAGGCCCTACTCCCAAACAGTCCATGGGGAAAGCGCACATTAGACGGCCAACCTACCCCAAGCATAATAAAGTAGAAAAATCAATAAAAGCAAGTGTAGTGTTAAATAAGCAGCTTGCAGCTAAATGTCATCATTCCAACTCACTGCTAATCTTTGCTTCTTTATCTCCTGCTTATCTGCCATTGATTTGCTCAGCTGACCGTAGGTGCCAGGTGAGCGCTAATCTCGGAGCAAGCTGCTGTGGCAGCACAAATGGCCCGGGGTGCCCTGTGAAGGGCACAGCCTCAGCCTGCTCTGTCCCAGCCCGGGCACTTGCCAGGGGCACAGCCTGCTGCAGGTGTACAAAGAGCTGACTGACGTATGGAATTCCTGTAACAGGAAATGGGAACAGCTGGAAAGGATTTTGATTTTGTTTTACCTTAATTACAGCAAACGCATTGGGACAGGCCACTCAGGATGCAGTCAACCAG
Organism: Callaeas wilsoni; assembly: GCA_013398955.1. Taxonomy (NCBI): domain Eukaryota; kingdom Metazoa; phylum Chordata; class Aves; order Passeriformes; family Callaeidae; genus Callaeas; species Callaeas wilsoni. Next base: position 129,340 of record VWPU01003205.1, read on the forward strand.
ATTACAGATGCGAGCCAGAAAGGTAGGAGCAATGACGTTCAAATCAAGACGGAGCAGCTCAACTCAAGCCAGAAGCGGCCAGTGCTCATTCTCCTCTGTCCCACAGGTGTTCTCAGTCTGAAAGTCTTTGGTTTCAGTGGCCACTTTATATAACCTTTAACATTTTATAACAACTTTAACATTTCTATAACAACCTTTATAAATCTCACGAAAGGATTTCAGGATCTGTTGTTAGTAGCTCCACACATGTACTGGCAGACTGTAGCTGACACTCCCTGGCCACCGAGTTTCATGCACAGCATTCAGACGTTGGCTTCCTATTTAGAAAACTTGTGGGGACAGCTCTTCTTTCTAGATGATTAGGTAACCCCGTGTTACATTTTGCTTGCCCTGCTCCAGCCCTGGGGGCAGGGATTTGTCCCGGTCCAGCCCTACACTGGATGCCAGCACCTGCTGGGGCAGCAGCTGGGGTCGAACGTTACTGATCCTGTAGGTGAAAAGGTGCTGTCTAGAAAGTGTTGGCATCTTGCAGCTGGGGATTGGGAATAAGTTAAACTAAAAACTAGGCCCTTTTTTTTAAATCTAATTTTTTTTAAGAATGAGGGACGAATTTGCACTTTTGGGGTCTAAAATGTTTCATGAAAGCCAAAATGCACTGGCAGTATCTCCTCAGAGCCAATGTCTTCTACAGCTCCTTGGATGTGACAAGAAGGGCAGGCTCGGGTACCTGTTGATGTTAGATGGGGAGGCAGCAAAATGTCCAAAATCTTTTTTGGAGATATATCACTCCCTTTTTGTAGTCTAATAATTTTCCCCTCTCTCCTATCATAACTATTAAACCATGTTGCATTTTTCCAACTTTCTGTTTATTTTTTTCCCTGTCTTGCAGCTTTCGACAAGGCTTCCAAGACAGCACAAGATGGAGTAGAAAAAGTGGCTGGACAAGCTGCAGAAGCAATGTCTGGCTTTGGGAAAAAATGTGGATTTAAAAAATGATGCTAATTTAAGTCAACAGTACTGCTTGTATAAATCTCTCTTTGGTCTGCAATTCCCTACTTCTTTGTGTAGAAAAACAAAAGCTGTTTGATATCTGGACAATTTTGTTCTCTTCAAATACAAATTTTTAAGGCAGAAGGTCCCCCTCATCCTTTACATAGAAAAAAACCATCTTCTAGCACATCTGCTCACAATCGTCAGCATGGCTCAAAAGGTTTCAGCAATGCTCTTGCCCTGCTCTTACAACAGCTCAGTGATTATTGCCACATTTGCTGAGCGTATTTACAAAGCCAGTGAAATTGTTCATAATTAGAACATCACAATTCATGTGATGAAACTGAGTCTTCTTCCAACAATCAAAACTTAAGCTGGGGTTATATTTCTTGTCAGTTGGTTGGTTGTTCCCATCCTCTGTATTTTTAGATTAAGATAAATAAAGGTACTGTAAGATTTCCACTGCTCAGATCGTCTTATTTACTCTCGTTATTTTACTGGGGCTTTCAGTGAAGGATCGCACAGTGTCTTGCTAATCCCTTCTGCTCTCTGATTCCAAGCCCAGTGAGGTCAGTGGCCACCCTGTAAGGGAGGGGAGTACTGAATGCTTTTGCAGGCTGGCAGACGTATGGAGACCAACAGCCCCGCACTGCAGAGGAGCCCTGCGATGTCTGCGAGTGAATGGAGTTGTGGTGTCCACCCCGTTCTCCTTTCTCCTACACGTCTGCTGCCCCTCATCTAAATGCGTTATTTCCATTACCCACAACACATCTCCTGTTAGCTCTCCTGGGGACAAACCCCGGCATCTTCACCCCAGCGCTCGCTGGGCACTGCTGCAGCAGCCGAGGGGCAGCCCTGAGGTGCGGGAGAGCCCCGAGGCCGCTCTGCTGCTCGCTGCAGACGCGCCTGAGCTGCGCTTGTTGCGGGTGCTCTGGGGCAGCCCTGGCCAGCCGTGGCCTGTGCAGGGACGGAGCCGTTGCCACACAGGCAAGGGGGCAATCTTCTTGCCTAGGAGACGGAAATATTTATTTGAGATTTCTGCTTGCTGGGCAATCAGAGGCTGTGCCGCCAGACAGGATGCCCTCTTAGTGCTGCCTCTGTCAACAGAAGGCACTAATACCCACTTATTCACAGTAAGTGCTCTTACCTCAGCCTCTGGGTGTTTCTCATTGCTAGGCAGTATTTCCTTTCTCTTTTTTTCCTTTTTTTTTCTCTCTCTTGCTTTGAAGCCTTACCAGCCTGTTTCAGTAAGAACCTAATTTGTGTCTTACAAAAGAAAACCAAAGCGTGACCAAAACCATCTGGCTGCAATGAAATAGGGCAGTCCAGGCCTGTTTGAGATATCAGAGTCTCGTGACCCTTGACCAAGAGCTGTGGCTGTCCAGGGCTTTTTGGAAGCCAATCTTTGTGAATTTGGTCCAAGGAGAGACTGGCTCATCGCTGAACCCAAAGACCACCCTTGTCTGCAATCTGCAGAAGAACTGTATGAACAGAAAAGCCTTTACAGGGCCCTGTAAGTAATAGACCATCTGTGAGTAAACATTGTCCAGGGCTCTGCACAGAGTGTCCCTATGCAATGGCTCCTGTCATTTAAAGCTTTAAAAGCCTAAATATTTACCCAAGTACAAGCTCACAGAAAAAGCATTAGACTATTGCACTCTCAGTTACTGGGCAACCCCCAACAGTACTTTATTATTTAGTACTTTTCATGGTTACCTCCCTGATGGTGAAATCTTTGGAGACCGAGATCTTTAGGTTCAGCATTTCAGACACCAGTGCTGTGTTTGTGTGTAATTGTGACCCATACACCACTCTCCATCACACCTTTTTTTTTGCCTGCAAATCACTTTAATATTACAAAAAAAATTGTACAGTTGCAGGTATTTTCACCAGTAAAACCTGTTATCCCCTTACACGACAGATATTATTCCTTCTGTTTTGTTCATGGAGAATGCAGCCCTGACTCCTGGTGTGCAGTTTTATATCCCCTTATTCCAGTTGTCTTCAGTGTAACGACACAGTTGTCAGTTGCCACTGCTCTGGCCCAGTGTTGGCAGCAGTGCCGGCAGGGTAGGGACTGGACAGCCTGTCTGGAGGGACTGCTGGAGGTCACCCAATGAGCTGAAAGAAGAGAAATCACTTTGTCCAGCCAGCTAGGGAGCACTGAGAGGCAGTTCCTGACTCCTGGTCCCCAGTACAGGGATGCCCTTGGTGCTTCAGGAGCCTTATTGGAGTATTTCACATCTTTTGTCCCAAGGGTGGACGCTGTGCCATGGCACCCATGTGTGTCTGAGTCACTTGCTGGCAAGTGTTTCCAGGTCTAAACTTAAGCACTTTGCTCCACAAGTAAGGTCTCTTAGTCACAGTGCTCTTTGGTCTGGAAGTATTTGGAACTCTCTCTCCTTTCTGTATCACACAGGGACCCATGTCCCAACCCAGGACTGTGCCTTCCCATCCCACCTGAAGCCTCCAGATGTTCTGTAAAAGTAAAGCAGACATCCCTAGAGTTCCTAGCAGCTCCTGTGCCATCAGCCCTGGACAAGTGAAGTTATCTAACACCTGAGCTCTCAAATTTCCTTAAATTTGCTGCTGGATGTGCCTGCAGCTGCCTGAGCTATGAAATGCTGAGCAAAGGGAATTCATGTTTCAGCCTGGCTGGGCCGCTCCGCACAAGAACCTCTGCCCCATGCCCTACTCCAGTGCCCCAGAGACCTTCCCAGGGTGGCTGAGGGGCAAGCAACCCTCCCCATCTCCTCTTCACGGCTCAATAGGCCAGGAGCACAGAGGGGCACAGATTTTGCCAGACTTTTCTCCTCTCAGGTGAACGCTGCGATTGATGATTTAAAGGTTATCAAGAACCCAAGTTCTCTAAAACCTGTCTTTGCACCTGTAGTTTCCTGTCATGTGGCAAAGTAAGAAAGAAACCTGGAGATGAATAAACCGTTGGTGTGTTGGATGCTGTTGCCCATGTGCCACTGGGATGTCCGGGAGTTGGAGCTGCTGTGTAGGCTGCACACTCTGCCGGGGTTATGCTATGTCACCAGGCTTGAAACAGTGTCAGGCGGCCTCACTCAGCCTCTCTCCTCCCCAGAGAGGAGCAGCAGCAGCGGGCAGCAATAGGACAGGTGGCAAACCAGGCCCCTCTCAGCACCACCTCCCAGGCAACCATGACTGCTGGATTAGCAATGTTGGAGAGTATATCCCAGCCACTCCTTGAAGTCTCTGGTTATGAACAACATTGTCCAGCTCTGTTTGGGGGCTGTCAGCACTGTCTGCCCCCAGGGCCCATGGCAGGAGTGGGGTTTCCTGCCCACGGGATAAGTTGACTTTCATGTTCCTTTCATGTTTGAAGTTTATTTCCCACCCATTGCACAGATGGACACTTCACTCAAAACCCCACAAGGTTTGGCAAATAAGGGCCTTTCCCCAAAACCTGCTGCACCTGGGCTAGGGCTGCCCAGCTGTGCTGAGTGGAGTTTAAAGCCTGGGAAGGCTTTAAAGGGGCTGTGAGCGGCTGCCCAGGGGAGCTGCTGGCTGCAGACATGGTGGGCAGGTAGGACCCGGGCGTGCAAGGCGGCGGTGTGCTGGGAGGGTGGGTGGGTGTTGTGGGTGCTGCGATTGAGCCCGGAGGAGGAGGGCCCTGCAGCCCGTGGCGGAGGTGCTGGGCTTTGTCTCTGCTTTGCAGCTCGGTGTGTTTAGCCGTGCTGGCTGGTGGCTGAGCTCAGGCAGTGTTTGTGTTTGTGCCGTGGCAGCTCCAACCCCCGTGCTCGGCTCTGCCCTGGCATTGCCGGCCGGGAGGGAGCGAGGCCGGGGCCGGGCCGCCCACAGGCCGAGCCCCGCTCCGGCAGTCCCCGCACGGGAGCGAGCGGAGCCCCGGGGACGTGTCCCTGTGCTGGGAAGGGCTGAGGGGCCCAGCAGGGCAGAGGCAGCGGCTGTGGTGCAGGGGCTCCGTTCCAGGAGCCGTGGCGTTGGGAAATGCAGTTACCGAGACGTGTTGCTTCGATGGCAGGAACCGTGGCACTGAGTGCAACCTAATGTCAGTCTAAATGCGTGCGTGATGAAAGGCCTGGTGCCTGCAGAGAACTGCACCTCACTGGTTTTCCATGGCTTTGGTCTATATGTAGTGAGAGAAAACGGGTCCTTTTTGTATTTGAAAAGTGAGGTGTACTTTAATGCTGTGTGTTTTCACTCTGTGAGGCAAACATCACCTTCACCTGTGTGTAGGGAGTGTTGTGATGGCATGCACTCTCTCCCATGTTACAATTCAATATGTACCTGTAGTGCATCAGTGTAAAGTAATTAGGGTTGGCTTTGTAATTTTATTTCTGCACTAATGTTCACTGGGAAGCCAGTGCTGATGCTGTACTAGTCCATACTCATGGAAGTTGCTCATCAGCTAATGTGGCTTTCAGAAAAAAATAAAGCTGTATTTGCAGTACTGGAGTGTGTGAGAGTGGGAACTGTTCTTCACTTTGGAATTAGGACAGGATGAGGAGGGGTATTTCTAATGGCAATGTAAACACACCTCAACAAATACACAAACCTGTTGCTGACTCTGAGTTTTGCTGTCTTCATACATCTCTCTGCTGTCAGTAACTGGAGCAGCAGCAGAACAAGACTAGGAAATTGCAATTTCCTGTGAACAAGGCTGGCTGTGGGTAGTTGAGGATGTCACAGGGAACAATGTGTACATTTTACTACTTGGCTGCTGTGCAAAGAATTTCCATTGGTCAGATGCTGGTCTGAGTTATCTGAAATATTTCAGGGTTTGTTTTCTTTTTTTTCTGCATTGCAGGTCTGTTTTGAACTTTGTCAACAAATCTTGACTTGATGTCAGTTTAAAACCAGTATTGTTACTTTCCTTCTGAGTTTTTGTAAGCATATTCTGGTAGAATTTGTGTTCAGATACGGTGAGCAATCCTTTCCCTGCTGTCAGAAGATAAAATGAGGAAGGGAACCCCCTACCTACCATCAGTAACTTCACATCTTATTTAGCTGATATAAAGTAGGACTTTGTGGTCTGTAAAAAACCTGTAGTGGTGGGAAGAAAAGAGTTTTTACTGTAATGCTGGAAAGGGACATTGCAGAGGAACCATTGTTCATGAAGTGCCATGCCTGGTATCAAGAGAGGCATTCCTAGACCCTGCTGTGGTGGCAGCTGTAGGATAAGGAGCAGATTGATAAATAAACCCTTGTTCTGAGATGGATTATGCATTTCCCCCCGTTTTCAGCAATAATTATTTGATCAACAGAGTGAAACCTTCTGTCCTGTGTAAAAGGGCACAAAAGTAGTTCTGCTGGAAAGCTGGTGATCCCAGAAAAAAAGTAAGCTTAGTGTTTTGGGGTGAGATCAGCTCCTGTGAGGCTGGATAACATAAAGGTGCCCTGGGAGAGGAACGAGGGTGCTGTGGGGGCCACATGCTCAGCAGTCTGCATCCTGCACCTCCCATCCCATTGGCGACAGCTGGGGGCACAAGGCTGGGCAGCTGAGCTTTTGGGCAGCTGGAGTGAGCCCGGCTGAACACCACCAGCTGTTGCTGATGCCTGAGACTCTGGAGGCTGTGCTGGGTCCTGCAAAGTGTTTGCTGTGGGGAAGGACACAAACCTACTCATCTGAGCCAGACCTTGGAAATCAGAGGTTAAAATATTAATTATGACACACCACAAAATTATGAGCCTTCTCTAACACAATAAAGATTTCATCAGATGCTTTAGAAAGCAGGGTTAGCGCCTCCCATTTCTTTTTATAGCTGTGAATTTTAAGTCCCACTGAGGATCAAAAGAATGTGGGCAAGAATCATCTGAAACTGGATACATTTCTATGTAAGGTTTTGAAATGATAGAGTTGATTTAAGCAATTCTTCAGCTGAGTGTTTTGCGATGCAATGTTTTTCTGCCCGGTTCACGATGGGCTGTGCCAGCCTGCGTATCCCCCTGTGGCACTGGAGCCTTTGGTCAGGACAGCTGTGGCATGCACACTGTTTACCAACTCCCTGATATGGAAAAACAAAGCTTTCATTCCTGGGCTATGGAAAACTTCTGCTGATGAATCCACGCCCTCTCTCCGGGGAGGAAAACATAACAAACGTTAATGTCTCTTCACCCTTTTATGCCTGGTATATTAATCACCCAACAAGGGCTCATGACTTTTCCCTGTTCCAGTTTGCATTTGCCCTCTAACTACTGGGAGGAGTCCTGCTTTGTCTATAAAAAGCTCCACTTTGCCAAACAGTGTAACAGAACCGAACTTAGGTATTCACTCGCCCATCTCATCTGGGGAGAGAGGACTGAGCGCAGCCATGTTCACGATTGGGAAGAAGCTCGCTGATGAAGCTGTGCAACAAGCTGAAAGTGCTGCACAAGTGGCAGGTAAGTACAAATTGCTGCTTTCCCTCCTCCTGTGCCTTGGGTATTAAAGTGCTTGCCCTGCTGCTGGGAGCAAATCTGCCCCTGGGGCACGAACTCTATAGATGCTGCCCTCAGGGATGGGGTCAGCACATCCTGTAATCTCCAAGCCCTCTAACACTATAGTAAGTGAAGATCTGATATTAACTTCTGGGTTTCCAGCAACTTTTCCTATTCTGGCTCATACTGCATGTGTGACTAGATGATGTACTGATGACAGGACAGCAGAAAGCTGAGAGCAGAGGCGAGACTGCTTATTTAGGGCTTTGTTTCCTAATATGACCAGCCATGACAAATATGAGTTCCATAGCAGTGCAGTGTATCAGCTCCGAGGGCTCTGATCCACTCGGTGCTGCCCAGAGAGGTGCAGTTAAGTGCCCAGATTTCAGTGCTCCAGCCCTGCCAGCACCGCTGTCACACACCCCGCCGAGAGCACAAGGGCAGTTGGAGGGGCTCAGGGCATGAGCCTGCAGTTTTGCTGAACTGGCCCCGAAGTTAAATAACCATTGCTGGTGGAGCTTTAACATGGAGACCTGCACTGCCGAGATTCCTGAAGTGTTTGTGCTTAGTATGTAAGCACTGGAAACTATTTCATATTTCTTTACATGACATTTAGGTAAACTCTTGAAACCAGTTATTTTGCCTGTGACTTCAAATGCTGTAGAAATATCACTTGAGAGTTATGTGCTCAATGAAGCAAATGGGAAGCCTGCTACTTATTTACCATGACTTGGTTCGTTTTGCTAGGAAGATGAAGGATGCATAATCCCACAGCCACTCTCTTTTCTAAAGAATTTGGATTTATTATTAATTCAGCTATTTTTATGCTGAAGCATGGAAGAAAAACACCAGGATGTGGGCAATTGGAAGGGAACCATCAATTTTTCAAATGAAGATTTCTTCCTGATTTTGCCAGAGTAGTCCTAGAAATGCATATTTTGTGGCAATTTTATGTTCCTAACTTCTTTAACATTCGGGAAACATCTACTGTTTCCTATGCTGGAAGACAATACGGATGTTATAGAAGTGACATTTATCTTCAAAGGAGCTGAGTACTAATCCCCAGCAGTTGATGGGACTAAGTGTTTAGGAGTCAACAAATTCTAAGAGCAAAGTTTATAAATAGTAGCTGCAGTCCTTCCTCCTCTGTCCCAAGCACTTGAAGCTGACCCAGCTCTTTGGATATGATTAGTCTGAAGCCCTTTGCCTGAACCCTGCCTACATCTTCTCAGCAAGTCCTACACTGCAGCATGGCTCTTCCAGCTGGAGTTGAATCCTGGAACAACAGTGGGAGGTCCCAGGCACTGGCCTGATTTTGGCCACTTCTATGCAATGTCCACATACCTTGAGGACAGGCAGTAAATACACAGCACATGATGCCAAACTCATCACACCGCTGTTAGCACTGCACTGACTGGAAGAATTCTAGAGGTACCCTCTATACTCCCATTTAAATGAAAATAAAGAGGGTTTAATGCCAGATTTCAACTACCAAAAGACTGTCTAACTGGTGGTTTTGCAACTATTAATGACCTTGTTTCTGAACTACTTCTGTCGTGCCTGCACGTGCCCCAAAGGGCAAGTACAGAGTGGCACAACTGGGCTTTGCAAGTATCTAAAATTAGCACCTAACCCATGGGTCCTGAAAGGAGTCACAAACTTTGGATGCGACCCAAGACTGCTATGGGAAGTGTTTTCCTTAGCTGCACCTTACGAGCAGTGAACATCATTCACATTAGGAAATTGCACCAAAAGATGATGTGTGATGATAATTAGCATGTCTTTTAAGCAGTAGAAAATGTCCTACAAGCTCAAGGTGAAATAGGCCACGGGTTTTTACAAGACACTTAAAACAACCACTGTTGAAGAGCCATTCAGTGCAAGCCTGGAGACTTTTGAAGTTTGAGACACTCCCAGTCCACTTAAATGTCTTTCCTCACCTCGGCATTTCTCCCTCCTGCCACTTCCATGAGGAATGTCTTGCTCAGACAGCTACCCCTTCAGTATCTGTTGTGCAGAATGTATCTATGGTGTTTTTTAAAAAGTAGTACTTGGAGCCGGGGTAATAAAATAAATACAGGTCCAAATGCAAGGCCATTTGCCCCAAACTTCTGACTCTTGTAAGCAAGACTTCCCTAATCATAGCTGTTGGAAGCTGATCATCAAAATACTTACCACTACTTTCTAGGCTGCAGGCTGTTAAGACAATACCTTCTCTTGCTCTTCATTTTTCAGTATGTCTCTCCTATTGAACTTTTCCATGCCTTTAAAACTACTCTGGTCTCTTAGAGAATACATTTTCTTTAGGTACAAGAGAAAGTATTAGACTAATCATGAAATTTTTGATGTGCTTGCTTGTACAGCATGCCAGTTCAGAGAGTAAGCACCCATTTATGCAGTTGGTAGAAGACCAAACTGCTCTCAGCAGACCCAAGCCAGGCTCAGTAAAAGGAAGGTTTCATTGCATCCAATTCTCTACCAGGGCTTGTTTCTTGACAGTGTAGGTGCCACACATTAATGTCCATAATCTTCATCTATACCAAGACATATGGATACTGTGGGGAACTGCAACCAGAGTCCTAATAGCACCTCTCCCACTACATCAGGATGCCCATCCTTATGGAAAAATTATTCATCTTCTAGCCCTGAAACATTTAGGGAACCCTTGAAAATGTGACTGTTGAAATTAAGGGAAAGGTAAAGACTGCTTAATCGATATTTTTTTTCTCCCAACTGCAGTTGACACGGTGAGCCAGACTGTGCAGCAAGCAGCTGAACAGGCAAAGGGTGCTGGTCAGAAAGGTACGGTAATGTTTGTGTTTATTTCCAAATGTCACGACAGTGAAATCCCAGACAGGGCTCCCAACACTGCCTTGCTCCTTGTCCCACACCTGGTGGGAAAGGGGAAGCTATGGCAGTGATGCTACAGTTACCTTTGTTTTTCTCTTTTAAAAGCACTGGATGAAGTCTACAAAGTTGCTGAAACCGGTGAAAAAGCTGTAAAAAATGTAGCAAACCAAGCAACTTCATGGGGCAAAAGCTTTGGGCAATGAAGATAAAAATGTATCACCACTGAAATTTTTGTAAACAAGTTTCTACTACATATACACTTAAATAAAGACAATACTTACACTCTGCCTGGCTTGTATGTATTCCTTTGGTTACACATATAAAAAACCATTTACAATCACTGGTCTAGAAAGACTGGATTACTGCACAGAGCAGGCAGCTAGAGCTGTGCCATGCTGCTACTGCAAAGATGTTCTTTGGTTTTGTCTTGGTTTTTTGGTTTGGTTTTTTTGGGTTTTTTTTTAGGTGGGGTAAGGGCTGGCTTAAAGTAGGTGGCATGTCAAATCAAGCACATGAGAGCCGGTCTCCCATTTTGTCACTGAGCCTAAATCCTGATCATGTGTGTACAAGTCTGACAAGCTGAGCACCCAACAGTCCTCTCCAGACAAGGTAAGAACCTCTGAGCCTCACTGATGGTGTTCGTGCTTCTGATCTTATTGGTAAAATCAGTTAGCTCCTGTGCTGAAGAAGGCTCAGGTGTGTTTAAGGTGTATGTGACCACTGTACAGCAGCACTGTGACACTCAGCCACTGCCAGCAGCAGAAGGTTGCACTGCTGCCAGCAGAGCACGTGGCTGCAGTACCTGCTTAGTGCTGAGCTGGGTCACTGGTGCCACTCCAGCAGCTCTGCACAGCACAGGCACGATGGGCAGTGCAGCCACGCTGCGCCGCAGAGGAGGCATTGACCACGTCTGCAGGGCTCCTGTTAAACCCACAGAGGGTCAGCAGCTGAAAGAACCAGAACCAGGTAATTTTGAGCAACTCATCAACAACCAGAAAAAATCCCCAAATACTAGGAACACTCTGAGTGCATATGAACTTAGAATGAGATCTTAGAATCTGATATTACAGACTTCGCAATTAGTAACAGAACCAGGTAATTTTGAGTAACTCATCAACAACCAGAAAAAATCCCCAAATACTAGGAACACTCTGAGTGCATATGAACTTAGAATGAGACCTTAGAATCTGATACTAAAGACTTTGCAATTAGTAACAGAATAATTTAGAGGTTACTTACCCAGCCTCTTGAAATCACAGCAAGAATTTCCATTGCTTTGACACGTCTTCCTGATGGTGACAGTTGCCATCAATGAAAAGAGGCGTAGTACTGAGTTCTTTACTGGGATAAACAAAATTACTTGTTCTCCTTCTCTTCTGTGTAATAGAGTATTTTGCATTGAGGAGTTTGCAGGTGGCACGTGACCCTAAACACTGTAGTTGTCATCCTTATGTGATTCAGTTGCAGCTTTAAAGTGCTTACTGAACTGCTATTCAACACAAACTGGGTACCTAGGCAGTATTAAGTGCTGAATCAGAGCTTACAAACACCTGGTAAGGACGTGCTTTGCTCTGTGTAGTAGGTGTGGTTCAGGAAAAGTTACAAACCTATGTTCAGATCTCACTTCAGATCCTGACTGGCTCCCTGCCAAACAGTACAGCAAGCTTCTTGGTAAATGTCTAGTGGCATAAAAGTGAATACAAGCAGTGATCAGGTTATTAGCTGGCAGATGAGGTGTGTGCATGTGTGTGTACATTACATGCAAGGAGGGTCTAACAGCTAATTGAAGGTACAGTTTTAGTAAAAAAATCCCAGGATTTATAACATCCCAGAGAGTGATTGCTTTCTTCAGCTGTGGCTTTGGCTGGGAAAAGGCTAGAGCTGCTTTGCAGCCAAACCTCTAAAATCACATTATCTCATAGAAATTGTACAAAATTTTGCTACTTTCTTTTCTCTGTTGCTGGGTGTTGAGAGGTATGTGCACAAAACGTGATAAGGAACATGCAACTCTATTTTTTTTTTTCTTAACTGTCTGACCACATTAGGAGTGAGGTCAACAATCCTCAGAACTGGTGAGAAATTATTTCAGAGCAGGCTATCACAAGAAGTCTGGGATCACTGATAAGGATTTGGTTCTTGTGTTTAGCTACAAAGGGCAAATCAGCTGACGTGCTCTGAAGTCAGCCTCCAAGCATTTGTCTTGTCAAGAATCTCAACTCTGATTGAAAGTACCTTAAGTTGTTGTTGCACCCGCCCTTGGATATGCTTGGACTCATGTCTCCAACACTGACTGTGTTTAACAAGAGGTCGGTAACCACTGCAATCAAGTTGCTTGGCAGAGATCCAGTGAACCACAAGGGCTCATCTCTGGGTTTAGTAATATCATGCCAGGTTGTAGGTCTGCTTTTTTTTTTCAAGATCTCCCTGGCAAAGAAGTGTTAATGTGTGTGTTTGCAAAAAATAGAGGATGCTAATGAATTGGGGAACACAGGCATGGCGCAGGCTTTGGCTTGTTTTTCTTTCCAAGTTGGTAGAAGGAAGAAGATGTCCAAGTCAGCTACCTATGCCAGGTTTCTGTATGCTCCAGCACTGAAAGGGTCCCATTTTTCAAGTTTGCCTAGCCAAACTAGGATGCTTTACTAGCTATAGAGGAAATTAAGCAAGGGAGAGAGAACAATAGTAAGAATTTTACTTTAAATGAATTTGCTGCCAGATAATGCAACACTGCTTTTAAGATTATGTGAGCTTTTAGCCTCTAAGTTTTGGTTACAATTTGTCAGAGCTGAATAGTTAAAATCATAATTTTGTTTTACTATATAATGGCTTATGTAAAAATGGCACTGAAATATGATCCAGGATATAGATCTTGTGTTGAGGGATCCATACCTTGATCACACTAATTCTCAAGTTCAAAGGTTCATTGTTTTTTTAAATAATATTTGTGTGTATATATATATGCTGCACTTAGGTGATCTGTAGTACTTTTACAACCCTAGATGCCAGCATATATGACAGAGTAAGCCACTAATTAAATGCCTCACACAGGTTTATTGCTCCATGCTAACTACTAAATAGTTCTTCACACAAATTTTAGAGGACAAGCTAAAAAGATCTGAAATGATTTACTAAATATATGCAACTTCAAAATCTTGCTGACAGGCAAGTTTAAGAGACAAAGATCTGTACCAGCGAGCCCCTTAAGACAATTCAGGGACAGTATCTTAGCAGTGGTCAGGTAATGAATAGACAAGTGTGCTGTGAAGAGCTGCAGATTGACTGCACCTACAGAAAGCTATTGCTTGAAGTAGAAAACAGTAATACACCAGCATAGTAGGTTTGGAAAGGTCAACTTTTTTTTAATAACTGCTCTCTCTCCAGGTTATGTCATGCAGTTACAAAGTAGTTAGGAAAAAGCATGAGTTTCTGGGAGGGACTAATTGTCTTTTTAAAAAAAACATTCATATTCATTACATAAATAACATCTGGCACTTCGAGGGGACTCCAAGGGACAAAAGCCTTACACTTCAAAAACTGTGCTTGATCCGATATTTTGTTGAGGTCCATTTTCTTGTACTTTATGTTCAAAACTTTCAAGACCTCTTGATGACAAAAAAAAAAGGCTGTGTGTGTTAAGACAGTGGATTAAGTTTATAGCAGCATTCTAGCTCCTCTGTGGTTTGGCCAATGATTTCTGGGTTCGGTTTCACTTTAGTTGTTCACCGAGGCAGTATCTAATTTTCAGAAAGCCTCTGAAAGGAAAAGACTGAAAAAGAATTCCAAAAAACCTAAGTATGATTGCTTACCAAATTCAGAATACCCCTTTCTTAAAAAAAAGGAAACAACCTATAGTCAGAATAGTTATGTAGATACTTGATTAAAAACATAACTAGAGTTGCTCAATAGTTTCAGCTTATAAAAATATTAGTCTGTCAGTGCTACAAACGTCATGATGATAGTCGAACTAGCTTGAACAAGTGAGAAAAGGCAGTCCTGTAACAGTAGCACAGTTAACGAAAAAATATTGCCTTAAGAGAATCAGGCCTGAAGCTTTACTACAAACAAAAACTAGACTCCTATCAAAGTTAATCCCTGCTGGAGGCCCATTCTTCCTTTGACAATGCCACAGCATTGATCATCCAAGGCCTTACTGAAAGTGCTGAAGCCGAAATTATGTCATTAAACAAAAGTGCATGAAGTAATAATGAGCTAAGTGCTCACATAGTACAGTATCTGATCTGAAGTCTGAGAAGTGGCTCAGGTGGCAAGACCACTCTTTCATACATAAAATGTACCATTTTGTTTTGTAGGCAAAACACCCAGAATGGCCCCCACAAGTGCAGATGAACTGTTATCTTCAGATACATACTTGTATACAATTTCCTAATCCGTGGATTTTTATTGTAAAAAAGACTAGTTTGGAACTGAAACTAATTGAGAATAGAATCCACTATAATGTCAGAAGAAAAGAAAATTTTGTGGTTACATGTAAACTTGTGATAAGCTTTCTCAAGAAGAGGGTACTTTAACAGCAAAGGGTGGGATACAACAAGGAGCGGTAATGGCCTGTTTATGTAAAGGTCAAACCAGCCTCATTGTACACTTTGAAGACTTTCTCAATTGCATTGACATAGGCAGCTGTTCTCAGGTCCAGACCCAGGTTGTATGTCATGGCAGTACGCATGATTTGCTGAAACAGAAAAGGTTACATGTGATTTCTGCAAGTTTCTCCATAGGAGGTCAACGATTTTGCTTGTAGGATCCTAGTTAGGAGTAAAAGGAGCTGCTAGGTTGGTATCAGAGCTCTGATCCTTTGTGGATCAATTCTGAAATTTCTTGATTTCCCCTACAACTGAGAACTGAAAAGGAAGAACATCTTTCCCAGGTCACTATATTACCCCTTTACACGTCTTACACTGATTGGGAGAGACAAGATGTTTCAAGTAGCCTTTGTCCCACTAATTAAACAGCAGCTATACAGCACAGAGGAATTAATCTAAAACTGCTAGTGGTGAAGTAAAGCACTCTTATTTACACGTCTCTGATTAGCCAGGTACAAGACGACAACTAAAAAAATTCTACTTACTACAGCTTCTACTAGAATAATCGCTAATGTTTGTTATACCCAGTTAAAGTCGGCCATGATGGCACAGAGCAGAAATCCTTCGTAGTCTAAGTGACTTCCCTTAATAATGTACTGTTTATCTACTCCTTTAATTGCAAAGAAATTCTGTACAACCTATTCAAAAACTGTCCCAAAGTCATTTAAATTTTCTTTCATGTAAGTATATATAGCAATGCAATATTTACCCGGGCAGAACGTTCCATTGTATAAGCCAAGCCAGAGTGCACAATGTCTTTCTCAGATGCACCCTGCAACAACAGGGAATAAAATCAGGGTTTAATTCAAGACACAAAACGGTCCTCATTGTGTGCTGGGGACAACGAAATGCTGGAGTCCCATAATTACTGAAGCTTGCTGGCTCATTCTCTTCTAATGATGGGTGAAGAACCCAAACAGCCTTTACTGTGTTACTTGAAGAGCTAGTTATGGTCAATTCAATTCTAAAACCTCAAATGTAAGCACTGAAGTCTTTTATAGGCCTAGCTTCTAAATGCATGATGCTACCATTATCTACTGATGTAGTAATTACTGTTTTCAGCCTTCAGACCACACAGTAAATATTAAACAAAAAAGTTCCCAAGAGTCAGCAACTTATTGAAATTGTTTTGTAAACAGACATGTTTTAGGAAGGATATAGATCCCAAGTTCATATACTCCACATTATATTAGCCCTAAGCAACTCCACAGCTTTATTCCCATTAAAATTTAAATACACAGAACAATAAGCAGTTGAAGAATTAGGGTGACTCATTACAGGTTCAATGTTCCATCATCCTGATTGCTGTAATTTAGTAGTAATTTGACATCTGGCTGCACAAAATACTTGCTTTCCCTCAAATATGAATTTGGGCTGGAAGTAGAAAGTACTAGGCCAGTTTCTATGGCTTGTGTTTAAGATATTCAGCATTTGCTTTAAGCCACAGAACCCATCACCCATGCTACTCATACAGCCTAGCATATAAAATGCACCATTCTGGACCATGTTAAAGTCTACTGCATCACCTGACTGTAGTCCAAGTTCATATGCACTTCCTCTGATTTCTTCTTGAGGAAGCATGCTTTAGTGTTTTTCACAACTTGCTGGACTTTTTTCCCCTCCTCATTTGTCCCACCTCCTCCTGAATTTGTGTTTAAAAACCAAACCAACTGATGCTTCCAGTTTCCATGTATCCCTTGGCAGAGTATCACACACCTGAACTGTCTGCTGAGCTAGGAACCATCCCCTTATTCTACTTTCTGCACCTCACTGTGCTGGTTTTGTTTGAACACATCTCACTCTCTTCCATCATTCCGTGCAGTGAACGATCTATCCCCCCTCTTTTCATATCCCTCATTCTACAGATCACTGTCTCCACCTCAGGCCTCGTTCAGGCTAGCAGGACCTAGGGTAGTTCACTGTTCCATGTAGGAGAAGCTCCTGCACTTTTATCTGTCCTTGTGATCTTGCTCTGAACTTTCTCCACACTTCCAGTGTTTGAAGATGCAGAGACCTAACCTGCACACAGCATTCAGAAGGCAGCACACTCTGAATTCCTATGGTGGCATCATTAGTCAGTCTTATCCCTTCGGAACAATTTCTAATGCTGGATTTGCTCATTGAATACTATAGATTTCTAGGCTTGTCTTTTGTCATCACCTCCAGAACTTCCTTTTAAATGCAAATGCATGGGCTCACAACCCATCACTTCACGTGGAAACTTCCCCACCGTGTATTGCTGCACATTAGATAGCAATGAATTTTACCCCACACTTCTTTGCCTGTTGATTCACTCTTAGAGGAACAAGCTACAATTTTTCACTCAGCTCTTATTCTGGAGTTACAGAAACATCAAATTGTCTGTGGTGTGGTATCTTGTTGAAAGTTTTTTTGAAAATCAAGCAAACTATATCAACAAGAGCTCCAAAATCTAAAAAGCATCTGTATTAAAACTGTAGCTTTTTTACAATATTGGAGGTATTTTGCATGGGCTGAGGTAAAAGAAATCAAAAATAGCTTTTTTCCAATATTCCCAAGCAGTTCAGAACATTTGCTTGCTTTATTTGTTTGGCCATCAATTATGCACTAATGCTTTACTTGGGGAGAAGTCCTCCATGATAGCTACAATGGTAAAATTTAGATTGCAGTTATAATATCAGAGTACAGCTCCCCTAACAGTAAAAAACCAGCAGCAACTACTTACCGATATCCTATCTTGAAATTCTGCTGTAGGCACAACTGGAATAGTTCCCCCGTGTTTCCCAAATTTTCTTTCCAAGCTTTCCTGGACAGACACTAGAAAGAAAGAAAAAAAGAAGTAGATGCAAGGTAACTGACAAATGTGAAATTTTAGGATTTTTTTTTTCCTTAGGACATGAGCAGTCCTTTGGTATTTTCATTCATATTTATTTCATCTTAGTTCTTGAAATTCTGAGATTCCTAAACATCAACAAAGACTATTTGAGATGACAAAACCTCAAAGTTAAGAAAAGGATTTAAATGAGAATTGCCATAACTCTCCACTACTTTAGAAACACCTTGCAATGTATGATTTATGAGAAAAGGTTATATTAAAAACTATGCAGGTGTATGTTTTGTCAAGAACAGTGTTTCAAAATTCTCGCTTTTCTACAGAACACTGTTTAAAAGGGAGCAACATCCTCCAGTTCTTTTCCAGTGAGCTTCCTCTCTTCATGTAATTGTTATTGTTTGCCAGAAAGCAGGCAGCACAGAATGACCACAAGCGGAGCTGTGAGCCATAAGCAGGTTTTTCCAGTGCCTCTCTCTATTATATTATTGGCCTTTATAGAAATCCTCTATTGTTGTATGTGCAGAACAATGGTACCCACTTGAACTTTGAATGCTTCTTAAATACCAAGTGTACAGATGAAAGATGTTTATTAAGAAGCAATAAATACTTCACTTAAGTGGCTTGGCTTCACTATTTTACAAAACTGAGGAAAGCATTAAAAGATAACTGAGAAAGTATGCATTCAACTTAAGTCATTAGAGTTGCAGGTTGGTCAACCTATGAAACGTTTTCTATTCTTTAGTATGCAGCAATTACAGACTTCTGGGGAAATTGTGGTGAATTTAAAAGAGTTCTGTATTCACCTCACCCACATTTGGTGTTTGCTACTCTAGTCTGTTAATTAAACACTGCGTGGAAGCAGAAGTGAGCACTTACTGAGCAAGTGGTAGTTTGAATCTCTTTCATATTTGAAAGTCAAACGGCCATAACTGACGTGGTTCAAGTTTTTCAGCCATTCAAAGTAGGATACTGTTACACCACCAGCATTCAGGTAAAGATCCTGCACAGAAACAGTAAATATTTTGAATTGTGACCATGTGATAAAGACAGCTGTATCATATCTGCAAAAGCAAGCAGAAGTATTATGTACAAGGCAACACTTTAAACTGCAGTACAGAAGACAATCAGTTTTTACTCTTACAGGATAACACTTATCCTCTTCTTCAGTTCGGGGATTACTTCTGATTTAAAATAGGACTTGACTGTAGAGCACATGAAGTTCAGGTGTGCTTGATTGATTACTTCTGATTTAGCTCAAGTGTTTAAGAAAATTAGGGCATTCTTAGGCCATCTCAGTGAGTAGAGGCTGAAGATCAGCCACTCTATCTAGCAAGATCACTTGACCAGGATATCCTTTCTCTGTGAAAAAGTTGTCATTATAGCTGGATAGCTCTTATTCTTTCAAATTATCACTAGACATACTCTATACATTCTACAGTACACAGTTCTGTCAGAGCATCACCCACACACACCATGTCTACAAACTGGCCAGAATATTTACTCTTCCTTCTTCCTTTGTTTAGTGCACTTTTAAATTGAGCAAAAGTCAGCTAATAATCGCTATCTTTGGTCATTTGCAGTTGTAGTGAGGTCTTTAATAAATATTATCAATCTTCAGCAACATTGACACCCATTTCCTAGACAGCAGTTATTAAAAACCACTCTTAGAGAATGAATAGCTATTAATAAAAGCCTTCAGTAACTAGAGTCTTGGTACTCTTCACAAAAATGTTCCTTTTGTAATGAAAATTGAAGGCCATGATAGACCCTTACAGGGATAACCATGATATTCCGCTCCAAGAAGATTTTGTCAGCTTCAGGAGTTGTAGGCCCATTGGCACCTTCAGCAATAATCTGAAAGAAATCACAGCAGAGTAACCCAGATGTGTATATATATATATATGGGTTTGTCCATGCTGATTACAGAATATTATTATTTAAACAGACCTCTATTTTTCATTTACATTTGACCTCTTTGACTTACTTTTGCTTTAACCTTGTGTGCGTTGGCCTTGGTCAGCTGCTTCTCGCTGGCAGCAGGGATGAGGATGTCACAGTCTGTTTCCAGGATGCTGCCCTCAAGCGGCTTTGCTTTAGGGAAGCCCATGATTGTCCCGTGTTGCTGTGTGAAGAAAACAAACCGCTGTGGTTTTAGTGCGTGTGTACTCATATGAATTTCTTCCCTTCTTCTGACTTTCAAAGAGAGAAAAGGGAGAAGCATCAGTACTAGAGAGACATAATTCCCATCCTTACTTAAAATAGACATTACTAGCAAGCTGCAAGACTTGAGTAACAGTCAAAGTTCCCAAGACCGAAGCATAACTGCTCTCTGCATAAAGACACTGATAACTGTTTGGGCTCTAGAATATTTTTTTTTTAAAAAAAGTCCCTCTCAGCTCTTAAAATAGTTTTCAAACAACTGAAATGACTCACTAGTCTGCTACACCCAAGATAAGTTGCATCACATAAGATTCAAATGATTTTTAAAATTCAGTACTACAATGATAGCTGTTGTTTAGTGATAGAATCTTCATTCTTTTGAGAAAGTGGGTGATAAAGAAGTTCAAATACTCCCTATATAGAAGAAGACATTAAATAAGCCCCTCAGAAAGTTTATGTAGAAGATTGTATTTTAGTGCCTGTGAACTGTCCCCTCAAGTCTGCTTCATTCGGAAACTGATATAAAAAGACCACATCCAGTTTTCATTATAAACTACATTCAAGTGTGACATTTAAGTCACACTGACATGCAGGCTTTCATTTTTTCAAAAACATCCAACAGGTAAGAAACAGCAAAAGTACACTTTGTAGATCTTAAATGACCATGTGCTCGTGATTGTCAGTCAGGAATCCTTCAGGAACCTCATATTGCCCTGGTTCCTTAAGACATCCCTCCTAGTTTAGGCATAAGAAAGGCAAAATAATAAGAATTCCAATTCTGAAAACAAAGATTAGCCTGCACACATACAGACTTGTTTTTGAGAGTTGGGTCAAAGAGTACAAAAGGTACCACCTGCATTTGCATTCTTGTTGGGGATAAGAAGGAAAGTCAGAAGAATCAACATTTCTAAGCCATTTTGTAAGGATTATTCGCAGCATAATTTAAATATCACAACGCCAGTCTACAGTCATCAGTCATTCTATGTACTTGCAAAGCTGACAAAAATGGAACTCTTTCTGCTTAGCTAAGTTTCATACCAATTTGAAATCTTCTAGTTCCTTTGGGTCAATCCCATCAGGATTCCAGATAGAACCATTAAACTCTCCGACAGCAATGCATTTTGCACCAAAACGATGCAAGTATCTCATAGAATGCAAGCCCACGTTACCAAATCCCTGAAGGTGGAAAGAGAAAGGGAAAAGTAGTTAACCCTCCAGCTAAAATGATGATTACTGCTAAGGCTCATACAGTTTTAAATAGTTCTTCATCTATTGGCACATCTTGGCATTAGATGATGTGCATAGGCAAGATGGAAGAAATCTACATACATTTTATTCTTATCTGAATACCATTGCAGAAATTATGCACTGTAGCCAGCAATGTACAGTTGTGAAAAGCGTTTCATACTGGAAAAATAGAAAGGAAGAGGTAATGCTACTATGAAAGTGTCAAAACTATGATGTTTGTCAACATAGGAACATTCTGTGTATCTGCTTTATGACTGGCACTGTCTTAAAGGGATTAGTGGATTTTTGTACAACTATTAACTTTATTCCAGGCCATTAAGTTCCTTTACTTCCAGAATGCTGACGTTCTAGAAGTAAAAGAACACACATAGCAGACAAAACAGTCACATGATCAATGTTGAAAGTTTGTTGTATGAGTCTGTGCTGAAAAAAAAGCTGAATAATAAATTCCTGTATAACATAGCTTCAATTATACTTAGGATTTTTGTTTATATATTAGGAGCAAACTTTAATAGAAGAGTCTGGCATGCCTTACGTCTCTCTGAAATGCTCTATGCTCATTTTCTTACAAGAATTTTCTGGTTTTCTTATGGCCATGTTTTCGGTCTAAGTTTTGGTTAAGTGCCTGTTGGTTTGTCTTCTGCCAGGCATGAAAATGCCAAAGTGCAGGGAGATGAGTGTGCTGCTGGGTCTGTGCAGGGCATAGATGTTTGTTCCAGCCCACAGGTTAACTAGAGGACAACTTGGAGGTTACAATTACTCTGCTATTTCTAAAAAGCACTTTTTGAAAACAACAAAACAAATCAGTTCCTCAAATCCTCCATTTAACATACCATTTAAAGTTAAACAAGTTTCATTTCTTTGAAATTTTAGGAACGATAATGCATACCACTGACTATCAAGCCCTTTCAAAATTCAACTACATAAACCCTCAAGTCAACATCAAAAATGTACATTTGACCCTACAAGTTTAGGATAAGGTCTTGGTTTCTACTTTTCCAACTGCTCGTTCCATAATGGAACAAGAACATAAACCTCAATTCCTCCTCTCCTTAAAGTTTTTATTATAAAACATTGCAACAAATCTTGTGTAGCTAAAAACAGTGTCACAGCTCACTGAAAAGTGTGCTGTACTTTAGTTTAAAGAGCTCCTGTAACACTGTTTCATTTCGGTGTTTGCAGCTTACAATCATAAAGATTTGGCTTTGTGCCTGTAGAGTGCAATTCAAAGTTTAGTTTATAAAAACCAGTCCAAAATAAAGGACACCTATGTTGCTTGAAAAGTGTTTCTAAAGTTTGAGAGTAAAGGTTAACTTGGAAGTTTTAAGGCCCTCTCAGGTTTTAAGAGCTACAGCCTGTTTTAAAAACAGCTCTGCTTTAGGTCTGTGTACTACTTCTTTTCCTACAGTCTAAGGAAAAAAGTTACCTGAACAGCAAATGTTTTATCTCCAAATCCTGGAGTCATTCCTAATAAGCTCATATATGATGCTTCATTGATGAAGTTTTCAATTCCATGGAAGACACCACGACCAGTTGCGGATATACGTCCATGGATCCCACCCTGGCTGATGGGTTTACCAGTTACACATGCATGTGCATTAATGTCCTGTAAAACAGCAAAGGACTTGTGAGACATGGAATTAATCAATCAAAAACCAGCTGGAACAAGTAGTTTTGTACACTCTGGACATAAGGGAAAATGGGAATTGTAAGAGTCAGAACACGATATAGCTTAAATGCAGTTAGTTTGTAATGATGATTTCCTTCCTTACTATGTGTGAACACCTCAGAATATTCCATCATGAAAAGTTGTGTAATGCAATAGTGGATATGGTCTGTGATTTTTTTGTTGCCTCTAAGTGTATATGTTAACTCCAGTCTGTGTATCATGGTGACATGCACAGGCAGACAAATCAAAAAGTTTTCAGGAATGTTTCTCAAAGTCAGCATTTACAGCTGCAATTTCTTTATATCATTACTTTTGATGTCTTAATTTTTTTAAGGGCTCAGACATATCCTTGAACTGACTTTTAATCATCTTTGAACAGTATTTAATGTTCCTTTATAACAAATTCACTTATTTCGCAATGACAAAACAAGGTATTAGGTCTGTAGTCAGAATACAGGGGTCCTTTCAGAGGAAAATCTGCCATTTGAAGGTCATATGGGAAAAGTTGGGTATTTACTACTTTTATTCAGGAAAGCAGCATTACAATCAAGCCTCTATTCTCAATTTGGTGGCAATAAAATTAAGTTTTCCATATGCCAGATAGCTAGCCAAGATAAAACAGCTATTTAAAACCACAGCTGATCCTTCCAATTGGAATTAATAACTTGAAAAAAACTCTTCCAAAGTAGGCACTGGACCTCCCTCTTCTGCCACCAGTGGTTCCCATGCTCCCACACCCTGGGAGCACAGTCACACGGTGGCTTGGCTTCCAACACAAGTGAAAGAGTAGGGATGAAAGAGAATCCACTGAAATGAGTGTGCCAGCAGCCGGATGGGTTTCCATTCCACCAGCCACACATTCTCTGGGAGGCTCCCTCCGCTCCATCCCTTGTGCCAAAGGCATTTGCATGCCTGTGGTGCAGGATGCTTGGTGAGAGGAAGGAAAGGAGCAGACAAAAGTAAGTGGAGGCAGAAAGGCTGGAGGAGACTAGAGCCCTAATGAAGATTGAACTATTTACTGTTTGAAAGAGATAGTGAGTTAACATATAACCATCTTTAAGAACAACAGAAGTGATGCTGGGCTTGCCACAGAATTCCTAATTGAGCCTCCCAAAATAGAGCTCGCTGCTCTCCATAATCTGTATGCTCCCTCTTGTGGCATGTCAGCTGTAACCGAGATGGGCACGGGTGTCTTCTTGGAATGACTTGGCCTGATGTTTTGATGGACTTCCAGGTTTTTATTCTGTTATATAGTCTTAAACTATGCTTTGGGCTTCGTGCACTCATAAAAGAGGAAATATGTTTTATAAATACTTGAAGAAATACAGCCTCCCACCATATATAAGAATGTATTTATCAAAGTCCCTTCCTGTGTACCAAAAGTCAGTTGACTGTGTCAGGAAGTACGGAAAGGATTAATTTAATAAAAAACTTCAGCCATATGTAATTCAGTGATCCAGCAACTTCACATGGATTTTCTGGAACAGTTAACATGGTAGTTATTAACAACTTGCATGGTTTGGCAAGAAAATAGAACATGAGGTGAGGGCAGATCTAGGTCTTCTTGAAGCCACATATAAAAAACACAGCTGATGTCAAAGTCCTAAAATCTTTGGTTTCAAGTCAATAAACAAAACTTTTTAACATATCTTGGGGCAAACCCAAAGAGCATGGCTTTTAATGAGAACCTTGGAAAATGGCTTTTAGCTAGAATGAAAGATTTCTGTATCAGTACTGGTAGCTTATGAACTTAGTTGGTGATGTTTGGGCACTAACTTTTGCTACTTTCTTAACCTCTTTTCCCCCTGCAATGATGTTCTCCTTGTCTCTCCAGCTTCCTGGCTCTGTATGGTACGTTTTGAGCAAACTCCCCTTATCTGTTTATATCTGTTATTTGATTTATCCTTCCCACTTGAAACTCCCTGAACACAGCTGTGTGCAGTGTGCAAGCACAGACCCACCAGGTCTGTAGATTTCTCAGCCAGATCCCTCTCATCAGAGTTATCTTTCCACTCCACTGAATGCAGTCCCTTGCACAGCTTCCATCTGTGCTTGGAATTAAGGCTTGTTTGACTTTTGTTCATTGCTCACTTTCTGCTCTTAGTTCCCTTCTCTTCCTCCCTCATGGTCACTTTTATCTTTTCAGTATTCCTTAATCACCTTTTTTTTTGCTCTTGGTGTCCCAATCGGACAGCTATCTGAAACATCTTCCTCTATTAACTGGTTTTGATGGATTATTCCCCTTTTTATAGCCTTGTCAGAATTCTCACTTTCCTTCTCCATTACCTGGTCATTCTCCACAACAGCTCTGTGGAGTTCCACTGTGGCTACCACTCTCTCTTGAGTGTACAAACAAGCAAACCAACAAAATTAAGTAAACTAACTTCTGCCTCCTTTCCCTTATTTCCATTTCTTAATTAACTTTTCAGAAAAATGTTCCTGAATCCTCTCAGGTTTTCTTAATTTTCAATAGGATACTGCCATATAGAGAGAGTCTAAAAAGAAGCTGTTGTAGTGTAATTCAAATGTTAATCCTCACTAGTTATTTTGTTTTCTTTTGTCATTGAATCGTGAGAATGTGTAGGACTACACAATAAGGTGAGATTATAAAGTGGAAAGAATAGGAAATTCATCCATTTGAAAATTTCTCTATCAGGGTTTAGTTTAATCTAAAAAAAAAAAGGGGAGCTTTTGCATAAAACTGTATGAGAACAATACAGCAAATCTTAAAGCAGGTCACTTGCTGTGATCCTTCTTGTCAGTCTTAAGAATAGAGTGCTGTTGTATCACAGTGAAATACATATTTTATTGCAATGAGTTAAATGTTAAAACTCAGTGCTCCGAGGCAGTAGTTTTGATCTAAGTCGGAATTTCAAGTTCTGACAGAGGCAACTAGCTGCCACCCTGCATGATGAAGTCATAATTTTGGCTTTTTATCAGATTTCAAGTTTTAATTAAAATATTTACCTGTGTGAGTAGCAAAAAGCAAGTAATGTTTTACAGTGATATCCCTAACGGAGAGCTTTGTGCAAAAGTGACTTAACTCAACTAATCAGCATGCCACAGCTGATTCCTCAAGCATTTCTTCTTTCCTTCAGTAAGATACCTTAGGCTGTATTTCAGACTTAGAATAACCTGTGCCACTCCACCTCCTACTGCTCGAGGCCTCAGACAAGTCTTGTGTGCCTGAGGACAGCCAGGAACATCTCGAGCAGATGTGCCAGAGAGAGGACGTGGTGGGCAGCACTAATGGAGGCAGCACTAATCACCCTGCTGTGTTTCAGGGGAGCTGCTGGAAGGCACTGCACAAAGCTCAAGGAAAGAGTCTTTCTGCTTCAAAAGGAGCTGGGATAGGCAAACACGCAGTAGGTTAGCATATTAACACACTAATACACAGCCACTAACAAATAAGTTGTCCACAATACATCTTTCTTTCAACCAACCTGTGGAAAGTATACAATGAAAGTGTTTGGTTAACAGTCAGGTGCAAATAACCCCACTGACATAAAGACAAAGGCCAAATCAAGGGCTAGCATTAAAAAGTAATTTTTTAAAACTTTTTTTTTTTAAATTGCCTCCTGGGCTATAAATTACGCCAGTGTCCTTTTGCTTTACATTTTGAGGATTTGCTTAAGTCCACAATGAATACTTGTTACTTCCAGGAGACTGCAGAGAACCTTCAGACTTTTACAAGTTATACCAATAGTGTGAACTTAATTTGCATGGTCTCTTGAATGAACAAAACCATGAGCATTTATTTAATAAAACCTGTAAATTCAGTTATCAGTTAACAACTTTGAGTTAGTAATTACAGTACCAATGTAAAATAGAGGAAAATGATAGAAATAGAATTACAGTACCAATGAAAAATAGAGGAAAATGATAGAAATNTTGTAAATTCAGTTACCAGTTAACAACTTTAAGATAGTAATTACAGTACCAAAAAAACCAGAGGAAAATGATAGACCAATTTTAGACTATATACCTGTAAAATCAGTGTATTTTCTTTTTGTTGAATAGCTGCAATCAATATTGTATCAGACAAGCTTCTTTTAAGGCTAGTGTAAAAATATTATCCTTAAAGCTATTTTTCCTTTACCGTACCCTAAAATCCTCACACCACTGAAGTTGTCATAGTTTGCAAGAATATTTTTAGATGCAATAAGTAAACAAATGGATATGATTAGGCAGCTTTTCTGCTTGAAAGCCTCTGCTCAAGACTTACATAGTGTCCTATAGTACTGGCATAGGTGTCAGCAATCCAGGACATCTCCCTCTCCCCCGTGCTCATATCAGGAGCAGGCACATCCACACCAGGTCCTGTTGGCAACAGTGAAAACAGCTCTTAAGGATCAAACACAATTAGTTATTTTCAATCATTATTCCCTTGGGAACTGTGCAGGCCTTGGCACAGAAGAACTGTTTTCCTCTTTAATCCTCAGTTTATTGGGCAAGCAACATATTCTTCTGGATTCAGTGCAGTTTTAGATGCTGTTTCACACCTTTCTACAATATTGCCAAAACCCCCAACCTTTACATAAGCCACCCGAGAAAAAGTGAATGTGAGCTTGTCAATAAAAAGTCAGAGCAAGACAGTGCATCAAAAGTGGTTTGGTTTTTTGCAGGGAGGGTGCTATCTAGGTATGATTTCTATATCCTGTGACATTGATTGGATTCTTCTCCATAAGAATTTCCTTTCTGTTTCTGTGTGAGTTTAAAAATTGCATGTAGGCTGTTCCTAGTCATTGCACTGTAGCACATGCATTTGATTTTACTGCTTACTTCAACAAAGGTTTCATTTCTCTTTCTTGATGAACTAAACTTTTGAAAGACGTTTCACACATCTGTTGAAATAAAAAAAAATCTCGTTTTTGTAGATAGCTAAATATACTATTTCCCCAGACTATTTGAGACTATAGAGACTTGCTAATCAGGATTTTAAATGCAATTCTGCCCCTAACAATTTTTTCTAAGTATTTTTTAAAGGTTTGTGAAAGTTGTGTAGCACCAATCAGAGAGCCAAAAAGGAAGATAATTTTATCAAACTATTTTAATTGTCACTGAACTAACTATCACTATAGCTTGCATTGTGTACAGTAAAACCCTAGTCACACGTAATATCAGTAAGTGTGTTTATAAAGGAGCTTAATTTAGATGATAAAAACCTCTGGCTGGAAGAGCAGATGACAAACACTCTGGCTGAAGAGGAAGAAAATGCAGATAAAAGGATAGACATTCCCAAGGCAGCTAGGTATGAGGAACACATGACAGACCTTTAACTAGTTACATGCCTCATGATTCATTTGAGTAAGAACCTTTTCTGGGTAAAGGTGCTCCCTTTAATTAAAAGTTGAGCTGGTAATATTTAGCTTTCTGCAAAGGAGATACCCAGACAGTAACTCCAGACCGCAAAGGTACCAGAACAACTCAGGGATGAGTGTGAATGAAGCCCCTACTGACATTACAGAAGCTGAGGTTCTGTTACAACAGGCTCCTATGCTTCTTGCCTACACTTCCCTTGCAGCCTCTGGTTGCCATGGGTGAAGCCATCAACTTTTGCTGGGGTGGATCTTCTATTTCCTTCCTCTCTTTCCTCAGATACCTGCCAAAAGCCTCAACTGAGACTACAGGAAACAGTAACAGTGAAGAGGTTGCTATTAGAGATTAAAACTGCAGCAAATATGGTCACAATTTTATGATCTGAGAGAAATGTGATTCATTTTGGATACTGTGACCTCAGCTTTTGTGGCTTCTCATAGCAGAACAGCCACCAGAAAAAGTTAAGACACAGTTCCCTTTAAAATGCACTAGGATGTAATGACTCAGTTCTTCGTGGTTCTTGCTGAAAGTTCTGTACCCAAATTGTTTACTGTTCTCAAAAATACTGTTATTTAAGGCTATTATCTGACGGACACTGCCAACACACAATAAATCAGATTCCTAAATTTGAATAGTAAAGCTGTCCAACATACCAATAAAGCCCTTTTTTGCCAGCTCCATGGTAAACCTTCTTGTGATCTTTTCCAATTCATTGTCCTATAGAGAAAACGCAACAAATATCAGAAGAAATCATTAGTGTTTATGAGTATTTGCTCGAACTTAGCCCAAGCATGAGCAAACACCCTCTTCTTTTAGAAGAAAGGATGATTCATAATTTATATAATTTATGTGCCACTCCCTAGCAGGCTGTTGGTATTCAGGCAGCACGAGAATCGTTCGGCTTTTTTTCCGTACATTCTGATCCGTGACGAGTCGGGAGCGCGGCACAGGAAGAACCACCTGTGCCCATAGCAGAGATTTCCAGCAAACAAATCTGATACCCTGTGTGAGCGATTTACAGCCAGCAACAGCAGGAGCTGGCCCTGCCAGCTGTGTAATCAACACAGCCAAACGACTTCACACAAATCCTTACAGGAGCTTCGACCTTAGAATATCTGTTATGCATTCTAGTATTCCTCTCTTGACAAGTTGTTTTAATTAGGGCAAGAAGGAAAGCCTGCAGTAAACCTTTTATAAGCCAAGTTAGTTATTATTCACACCAGAACACTGCATAGAATGGTTTAATGGAGCATAAAACTATTAGTCAAAATAAACAAAAACATTAACTTTTTTTCCTACGAGTAACTTAATTTAAGCTTTTATTAACAGAATCAACTTTAAAAAAAAATTTAGGTTCCAAATTATTTGTAGTAGTCTTCTGATCTTCAGAAAAAAAAAAAATTAGGTATTGTACTTCTGAAACACAGACCTTTAAAAATTTCTTTTCCTACCCACTGCATGCACAGGCTGCATTCAGCCTTTACAGAGGCAGAAGTGGCAGGAGGTTTTAAGTGGTCAATAATGCCCTTAGAAGAGCTTTTTTAACTGGCTGGCTTCAGTATTGCAGATAACCAAATTTTTATCTATGATTAGGCTTACTGTGTAGTTCTTGGGATTGATCTTGACACCAGCCTTTGCCCCACCAAATGGCACATCTACAAGAATGCAAAGGAAAATCATTTTACTTTTTCAACAACAAAGGCAGAACACATGAGAAATATGTGTAATTATATCTTTGATTTTAGCAGTGATTTTAGTTTTGCCGCATTTATGGCTTCTCAAGTGTAAGTTATAATCTGGTCTATGTACTCTTATAAAGAGTAGGCACTTTCAAGGCACTTTGAAAATGGTCTTTAAAACTCAAAAGTTCATTATTTTAAATTTTCTATGCTTAAATATCTCTTGTCCTTGACACTTGTAGAAATAATAAGTTTTACCATTTATATTTTACTGGTTTAGCTCAAAAATTTTACTTTGGAAGTCCTAAGCACATCTATATACATTAGGAAAGTATTTTCTTTTCTTACACATGATGTGCAGATTCTGTTCAAACTCCTCTACAATTTAGTAGCTGTGTACAAATTACACTTCTTTATAACCCATAAAGGAATTTTATCCTTCTCCTTCCACAGCTCCCCTGCCTGGATCCTTTACAGCCTCCATCTGTTCCCCCTAAAATTAGTCCCCTACTAATCCAAGTTTGTAATACATGAATTTGAGTTCGAGATGCAGTACTTTTTATGAGAGAGGGTAGTTAGCAGAATTTGGACTTTTCAAACGAAAATGCAACCTTATTTAAGTATTTTCAGTAACAGCAGAGGGAATATGTATTATTTTGGCCACTATAGATTTTTCCCATCTTGCAGATTTAAGTTAGAGATTAGTGTCTGAAATTAATTTTAATCCTTTACATGTTTGGTTTTTTATGTAATTACATCAGTACTGATTGAAACTGAAGATTGCAATCTTGCTTGAAAAATGAACACTTACCAACCACAGCACATTTGTACGTCATGAGAGATGCTAAGGCTTTCACTTCATCCACACTAACATCCGTACTGTAACGAATACCTGCAGAACACACATGAGAAAAAACAGGAATTCACTAAACAACTTCATAAGTATTTATAAACTGGGAAGGGTAATTCTACACCAACAATCTCTTAACATGCAAGTATGTCATTTATCAGCTTATTTCCTCTAAGTGGTAAAGAACAAGACCCTGTTCCCCTAATTAAAATGAAATATCTATCTTTTATGTGGGAGAAATTCAAAACTTCAGTAATTTTCTATGAAGTAGCTTAATGGTAGCACTCAGCCTTGGGGAAAAAAGTCAATATTCCTTGTGACAAAGATGAATCAAGCTGACAGGGTAACTAAGACCAGAGTTTTCAAGAGGCTGATAAAGCTCTTCAGCATTCCACAAGATCTTTAGGCTTCGTTCATTATATATACAAGATTAACATTGTTCCTGAACATAACTTATCAGTACAGGTTATAATCAAGGTCCTTTTGATAGAGTAAGACAAGCTCCTGTTAAGTTCTAAACCTTGGCTTCAAGGCCCTGGCTGCTAGGCACAGCCCCAAAACAAAAAGCAACAAACCACTCCGCTAGTTCAAATTTTTTCAACACATTTTGAGGGAATAGTTCTACACCAGCAAGCTTGTGAGACCAGGCCACCCATCCCACACCCACATGGAAGGCAGCCCACACCTGCATTCCCTGCTCCAAGCCACTCAGCAGGGCTGCAAGTGTGTGTTGACACATGGTACAAATGCAAATTCAATTTGTTGTGTGCTGGCAGCAGCTCAGATGCAAAACGGGTGAGACCAGCATTCAAGGAAGTTTAAAACCGAGTAAAAAAATGGTTACACAAAGGTAAGGAGATCTTTCACCTGCCTGACTCTTAGCAGTCTTCTGAAAAATGGAAAAATCCAATAAATTGATTGAACTCAAAGTTAAGATCTGTGTATTCTGAAGGTACCTAAAGAGTAGGAAATATTTAACTGAACTGACAGGGCAGGTATAGAGAACTGGAGAAGCCTAAACATGATGTTTAAGATCAACATGTGCCCAAAGTCACATTGCCATAGCCAAAAAGGTCCTATGGCTGTATGTTTGTTTCTATCCAAGCTTCTCCTACTTAACCAAGCATATAACAGAGCCATGAATAATTTATTATTGCCATCTCTAGTCCCCAAATCTTTGGCTGTAGGTTGAGCCAAGTTGCACGGTGGTTTGTAGCAGGCACAGAGCGTCCCTTAGATGCCAGAACATGGCACCACAAATTTCCTATTATGTAAAGAGAAGATCATATTCAGGTTCTCAGGAGTGAAAAAAGGCCAGCATACATTATCCAAACTAAAGCACTGTGCTGCTATGAAAGCCATTCCTGAATGCTCTGGAAACAATCCCAGTTTCAAAGGAACTAAGTGCTGCTCAAATAAAGCTAAGGGCCAAGTGCTGCTTTCTTATGTGAATTCAATCAGTAAAAGAAAGTAGCATGCCTCTGCAGAACAGAATTTAAATTTATTGTGTATATGCGGGAAGGGTGATCTCCAAAAGCAAACTAAGTAGTTTCTGACTTAGGTAGCTGCAAGGAGGTAACGTCCGAGCTTTCAATAACCTTCTCATAGGAAATAATATTCAAAATGTAGGTAGAACTTATCAGAGCCCAAAGACCAGTCAAAGTTAGAACACAAATGTCTTGGTTTTTTTTAACATGTCTTACTCTGATCCTTCAGAGGAGCAGGTATCCTTCTGTCAAGCTCTGAGCAAGAACAAACACTACCTATGGCACTGACTGTCCTGCTAGGGAAATCATTCCCTCCTGGTTGGGCAGGTAGTCCAGGGACAGGTCTCATTTGAGTATTGCTCAAGCCAGACACGTTTGGAGTCACAGTCTGTGTTGGCCAGCAGTGAACTCTGCCCCTCCACCCTCAGCTGAACTAGATCACTGTGTATTTATTCAAGCTATACACTTATTGAAACTTCCAAGCTGTGTATACAAAGCAGTTTTGCTATAAAGGTACTCCTGCAGGCACACAAAATGTTGTTTATTGATATATGAAAAGGAGCAAGGAGACTAAATACTTAAGGATAGTTATCTCATACAGTTTAAAGAGAAAAGCAAAATACAAAAAGAGAGGGAAGCCTCTTCTGCAAATCACATGGAAAATAGGATCTGAAGAGGAAAACAAGCAGCACTTTAATTAGAAGTGCTAGTGCATGTACTCACTCCAGTGCATGTAAAACAGATCTCTGGTTCCTTGTATTACAGTCAAGGATTACTACAAACTTTAATGTAATAAATATTAAATTTTCATATGAAGGTAAATAGGGAAAAAGTCCCAAAACTAACAAAGTACTGACAGGCTTTCAGTTGAGGTGCCTGTCAGGCATGTACATATACCAGACCACAGAAAACTTCTGGACTTGAGGCCAAAACTCTTCTTTTTTGGACAACTTTGTATTTCTGAATAAGGTTTAACTCCTTTCCAGGCTTTTAAACAGTTGTAATTGAAATGGCTTGACTGCTGGCTTTACCTTCATAAGTGGAAGACTAGTCAATTCTGAGAGTTGTGCTGACTTTACTAGTCACTCTTCTCTAGCTCATGTGGGAAAATCTTTCATTAGGGGAAGTTCAGGGTGTGACCCCAGGTTCTCTGACAGGTGTGATGAATTTTTCCCTTCCCTGGCAGGAGAGCATAACATTTAAGATGCCCTAACATTTCATTCCTTTTCACAATTCATGCAGTTACTGTTTTCCAGGAATTGTAATTATTCTACAGGAGGGCCACCTCTTGACAGGGAAGTTATTCGTGCTAAGCTGTTAAGACTGATGAGAAGCAGGCATCTGAGAACACTGTACATTCCATCTGCAAGCGGATGCACAAAGATAAAAGACTTACTTAATTTCTATTCTGTTTGGACATCATTGAAATTTAGTTTGACAGCTTCCTAATTTGGCAGGAGTATTGCCACACATTTGTATGACTTTTTTGGCAGTGTTACTATGCATTCAATAGCCTGAGTCTAAAAATGGACCATATGCACAGATAAAATACCGGGTTTGTTTTTTTGGCTTTTTTTTTAAGGTTCTCACTACATAAAAGCAAACAAAAGTTACTGTTAGGTAGCAAGATTATAATTTTTTTTAAACTCTGGCAAGTCCCACGCAGTAAGTCTCTGGAAACTTGTGCCTTTTACAGCAAACTAGCTACAAAAAAATAGTTTGAAGACAGCCTCAAGTTACAGTATGACTCACTGCCATGGAAAATACTTTTCATTGGAAAACATATGAATTCTTGTTCTAGTTGAGAATTCTCTTTCCTTACCACGCCCCAAGAAGTTAAACAGTATGCTGAGTAACTTTGTTTTTCTATGTGCAAAGGCTTCTAGATGAGGAAATGTTTTAATTTTTTTTTAGTATTGGTCAGTATAAAGAGAACGTTTTATCACCACACCGCAGTGTCTATGCTTTTAAAACTTCTTTTTTATGATCTGTATTATGGAGACACTATACTTCACTCAGTTACCTCTTCACATTAAAGTAATCATCAGCAAGGCTACTTTGGATTCTATAGTAACAGCTGAGGGCCAAGTGCTGCTTTCAAGTCAGTTATCATTTTAATCATTTTATCATTTTGTAGCAAGGAGTGCACTAACATCCACACAACAAAGACCCCGATTCCCAAGAAAACTGGTTATACATCCTACTAGATTTTACATTGTACAGATTGCAGTATGTTCTGTGATGTTCAGTGTGTTTATACTTAGAAAATGCGGTGTACAGAACCACCAACTTTTCAAGGATGACTACTGCCTTTCTAGTACGCCTACAAATCTATTTAGGGAAGTTAGTGTCACTATTTTCTGAGCTTCCAGTGCAGTGATCCTAAATGGTAGTACCTACGTGTGCCTTCACCACTAATGAGCACGATGTAGTCAGTGTCTCAAAAACTAAATAGTTGCCATAGCAACAGTTCAGAGCAAAACACGTGGTAAACTACTCCTCCTGCACTAAATATCTTGCAAATCTTAGTAAGTCTCTCAAGTTCCCCAGAACCTGGAACACATTTGCATCTCAGCCTAAATTATTAATATCCAACCAAGGGTTTTGTTCTGCTTCGACTTTAGTGTTTTCTTCTGGTTGTGATGTTCTTGGGAACTTTGGAACTAATTTGGGTCCTTTACAGACGACAATTCCTGTTAATATGGTGCATTTGCTCTGCTCACCTCTGTTTGCAAAGTGCTCGCTCATCAAAAGAAGCCTTCCAGAGCAGCAGCTATCCTACACTGCCCATACAGCGCTCAGCAACACCCATGTCATGATCTCCGCTGGAAGTTTCTAGGACTGACTGCAGGCAGGTTACTCTCCCAGTTAGCAACACTGGGTTCTGCAGCAGCTCTGTGGGTTAGCAGCTTGCCTGACCCTGCCCAAAGGCTCGAGTCTAAGTCCACAGTCTGACGGAGCTTCAGTATAGGTGCTCACCTATAGATTCCGCAAAATCCATAAATCAGTCCCAGCACTTACTGCAGTGCCATAGTTCCTTAATGTTTTCACTCTGGATTATGTATCATATTTTCATGTTTGGTAAGTAAACAAGTGCAACTGTGATTGTACTACTATCAAACTAAGTAATCACTGACACCTAACTCAGTAGGGACAGCTCATCCAAGCAATTCTTAGACTCCTTCAGAACACACACATTTTTTCTAGATTCAGAAAAACAATCCAGTCTTCTCAAGAAGGAAACTGCCTTATTTAACCATTTGGAAAGTGTGGTAAACAGCATAGTGACCAATTTGTAATTATTGAAGACAAAGAAATTCCAGATAAACCTAATAAAGCAAGATGAGTAATTCAGTACTGGAAAACAAGAACACTGTACACCAATCAGCAACAAGAACTACTAATTCCTAAATTCAATTCACTAACTGCCAAGAGAGGAGATAAAAATATTTATCTCTTCCCACACAGCACTAGCCAGCTATAAAGCTGGGGCAGGACAGACATTCCCCTTTAGAGACATCCCACCATTCTGATTTAAGCACCAGTATGTATAAAATGGCCGTAAAGTACTCAGCCAGACAGAATACTTCAGTATACCACTTACTGTATGTTTTTAATAAGCTGCACTTGAAATATGCTTAAACATATATGTTTATTTCAATCCAGGCTGAGAAAAGCCAAGAATTTTCGCTATTCAAAAATTATCTCTGGTGCATTGATAAGACTTGGTGTTTTAAATGTGAACACAGCAAATTCAGTACACTACCAGGCAAGCAAAGAGTACATGAATTGATGCACTTAGAATACGGCTATGCAGTATAGTCTGTCACCTATGGAAGTAACTTAGCCCCACCTAAAGGATGAGGTCACTCACTAAAGTGCACTGAACACTGTAGTAACAAGGACAGAAAGAGGGAGACACTGTAACCTGCTCCCACACAGCTGATATTACCACGTGCAGGGGGGTGTGTGCGTGCAGAGGGCGGAACCAGCACACGAGCTGGCCCTGGCTGGTCCAAATGCCATAGGAGCCACAAAACTAAGCCACCACAGTGCTGACATGAGGCAAGCAAATTCCATGCTCTTCCTAAGAGTCTAATTCCTAATAAGATGGAGCTGTTGCAATTCATGCAACAAAAAATGTGCTTGCTAGGATCACCCAGAGAACAGGAGGGAGACTCTCACACAGGAGATTCCTCTCCTCACCGCCCCCCAACACTTGTTTATGCAGAAAGCCCAAAGCTGAGAGAGGTATGATCTCTCTATAAATAGACAAGGAGCTAACAGTAGCAAGGGAAAACAACTATTTAAGATCAAGGACAAAGCTGGCTACCGCACCAATGGTATGAGCTGATTATATGAAAAAGCTGAGACTAAAAAGATTCGCAGCCAAAAGAGCAAAGCAATGCCTCCTACAAGAGTATCAGAGGTAAAAACAAAAACCTGACATGGCTCACATTGCAACTAGCTTATTAAAGGACAGTAAAAGACAGGACACCCATTCCTTTCCTTCTTTTTTTTAATTTGCAATTTAAATGTATATTCACTGTTGCACTAATTGTGAAGTTGGATAAGCTACAATAAGAGAACAGAAACCTATGAAAATTGGTCAAAAGTTGGACTCAATCTTAGAGGTCTTTTCCAGTCTTAATGATTCTATGAAAATAAGGCACTCATATAAGCTTTAGCTATTAACACTTCAAGTGTTATCACAGTTAGGCTAATTACTTTTTTTTCCCCATAAAACTCTCACACTCCTTTGGAGTTAGACTGGTTTCCAAGGTTTATTTCAGGTTACAGATGGTCCATGTTATAGTTCCATCTGCTGCATGGTCCATAGGGTACATTTCCATGTCTTACTCTGAAAGACCACGGGCCAAAGACACAAACTCTTAACTTCCACCCATGCACGACTTAAAAAAAGCAAAGCCACTAATTCAACCCCAAGATAAACAGCTCTGCTGATTTGAAGATACCTTACAGCACTACACCTTACCTTCTTAGAAAAGGAATAATGTTGAGACAGCACATGGGGTTGTACTGGTCCAACTCCTGCATGTACAGGTTTTTCTTTTGCAAGTAAGGTTTCCGTCAGCATGTATGAACACTGTTTTAAACAAGATGATGTCTGCAACAGAGTGTATTCTGTGACTGGGCACTGAGATCAGTGCCAGCCTTGGACCTCTGCAATTGGAACTGCAGCAAGGGTGGCATGAATAAAAGTCACCTTATGCAGTAAGAAACTCATTAATATGAACTCACGAGCCAAGTGAGAAAGATAAATCCTGACAGGCAGAATAAAAGCAGCCAAAACCAGACAACAGGAAAGTTTTGTAGTGCAGAATAGCTCCTTCCACTAACCAGCCAAGGCAGCACCACACAGGAAACCAGATTCATTCAATTCCAAGTCAACTGAACAAATAAAGTAAGACTCATTTATCTTTACATAAAAGAGTGAACTTTGAAGTAATGTTTGACAAAGCTTTTCAAAATTCCTCTGTAAGTGGAAGTTACACTAAATCTAGTCCAGAACTAAAGACAGTTTTAAAGCCTTTCTGACTGAGGAAGCAGCTGAGACTTGGTTACAGCAATTTGGGTGAGCACAAACAAAAGTTAGGCTGTTTCCAGCTCTGATTCATTTGATTTCATTTATAACAGACCTGTTGGACAGTTGGTTAACATGGAAAGGTTTGAAAAAGTTTTAAAACCACTTAACAGCATTATTCCCATAGTAAATGCTGCCTAACAAATACAGAATCACTTCCATACTACTAAGCAGGTAAGAATTCAGTAAGCTTGTTTTCTGAAACTGACCAATTAACAATAAATAGCCATCAGCAACCACATAAAAAACAGCTTAACCAGTTCTACACCTTTCATAGAACCTGATGAAATTCTTTAGAAAGATTTATTATTTTAAGTAGGAACTGCCAGAGTACTTTCCAACAAAGTCATCTGTATTCAGACATCTCACTTCCTGTACCCTGTTTGGTTTGCTTTACTTCTTCAGGCAGCTGTCACTGCAGTGAACAAGAGCAGCTGTGGTTTCCTGTTAGTGCTGGCCACTGGCATGCAAGTCACCACATCAGCAAAGGAAAGAGTGATGTGACCCACAGCATTACTTCAGCTACCAGGCAGCATCAGTCCTGTTGTATAAATACTACGTTTGGAGCGTAAGCAACCCGACTTCCAACACACAAAAAACCTGCTTATTCCATATTCTCAATGGGATAAGGAGGCATCTCACTGATCTTTCCTTTCCAGCCAACAGTTGCACTGCAGAAAGTGGAGTCCTTAAAACCTGGATTTGCATGCTGGACATACTGCGAGACGTACCACTTAAATGGGGACATTCATGACTGTTCTGCAAAGACTCCTAAAGTACAGCAGAGAAGCACCGCTAAGAAAAAGAATCAACACCTTCTCAACTTGCAAAAGTTTGCAACCTCCAAAGCAGCGTTAAGGATTAACTTCTACAACAATTAAATAGGTAAGCACCACAAGATTTAACAAGAAGTCTTATTTCTGGGTTCTCTCGATAAGGTGGAAAACCCCCAAAAGTTGTAAACTGCAAAGAAAGCGTGTTTCAGCACCTCATGCTTCTGTTCCAGAAAAGTACTTTTCTTCACCCAACGAAGAATCACCTGCACTACTGTGTAGTGACGGCTATGTCCAACACAACCAAGCTGACTTTTATTCTTACATGTGCTTTGGGGGGAGAGAGGAAAGTAGGATAAGCCTTTAAATAACCTCCTATTTTTATTAACAACGCTTTTGATTGTTAGAATTAGGGTATTAAGAGGATTGTACTTCTTGAATAGAAATATGACAGTCAAGTTTCCCACCAAGCTGTAGAAGTTTCCCTATACAAAAAATGTAAGACTGATTTTGGATTTGCCCTCATGCAGCTGTATCAGGCCAGAGTCTTCCATCCACTCAGGACCTGTATTTTCAAAGCAGTCCTCTCATGGAATTCACTTTGCTGAGGTATTTCTACTTTGCAGGCAAAAGAGAAGCCAGCACAAAGGAGGTATGGAAGGACTACTAGTCAAGGAACTGCTGGTTTGTACCAGCAGGTATCATTTGCGTGCACATGTGAGATTTATAAAGCTAAACCTTGCATTTAGAGTCTGCCAGTTTTCACATTTGGGATGGACCACTAAACAGGGATTGAGGTTTCACTCCAGAAGAGAATGAGTAGGCAAAGAAATTGAAGATATCTCTGACAGAAGAAACATCATCTAAATGTTATACCATTAACTACAAACATTTAGTAGAAATAAGAAGGTGTTGGTAAAGTGCATATAATTAAAATGTTTATTTAGACTCTCTTTCTTTGAGTAATTCGGCTGCCTGCAAGTTTAGAGCATTTAAATCAAGATTTTAAAATTGGATTTTCATTATAAATTCTTCATTAGTTCATGGTTAAATCTGTAAATGCCCTTATAAACAGAAAGGCATACAGAAGTAACATACAATTTCTAAAGAAGTATTTTGGTATGAATATACTGAAAAAAATTAGGAACAATTAAAGGAGGACAGCCTTTAAAAGACCTAAAATCTTTTGTATTCCTACATTTCGTACTTGAATCTTAAAGTGTACTTTGATCATTTGTCTAATCTGCATACAGAACAGTATTTAATAATCTCTAAACAGCATCTCTTATCATTCAGTTTACGTAAACCTCAAGAAATAGAGGAGATGAGCTTTTAAAGCACAATGCTCCTTGAAAGAATGACAGACATGACAAAGCATCCCTACTTGCTAGCAATCACCTAGCAGTAAATAAACATTTCTTTCTTAGTACCAAACACACACACACACACAGTCTCCAAAAAAATGAAAAGCAGAATGGGTAACCTTGTTTTACCAAATTTTACTTTTCAGGAAGCACAAAGCTAAAGGTCACAATTCTGCATGTGAACAGATGTTAAAAGATGTGGAAGCTGTGCTCCTCCTAATGTCTTTGCAAGCTTTCCACTTGGCAACTCACCCCTTCTTTTAAAAGGTGGCCTTAACGTCCCCTGCTGTTTCTTGACGGTGTGAATTACTTGTATTGGAGTCTGGGGTCCACACTGGGACACTCACTTCAGCAAGTTTCCCTATTTCATACTGTTATATAGAGTTTGGAGTTGTATTTCATTGGACTTTGTGCTTTTATCCCTGTGGACTGTACTAAGAATTTAGTTTAAAAATCTCTTTTAGACAAAAGCTCAAGTTGTTGGTGCATTTTGGGTGGATCTATACATGCAGAAATATCTTTACCACTCCTTTGTCATTAAAGTAGAAATGTTCTACTTCCTCACACCTTTTTCATAGCAAGTTTCAAGCAATTGATCTACTCTTATCATGCATCTCATTTAAATTTATTGCAAATCCATATCTGTCACCTGATAGTGAGCAAATTCCTAGAGAGCATTAGAAGGTGAAATTCATTAATGATCTCTGTGCTCAAGAATGGAAAGGAAATATCATTTGCAATTCCTTCCCTAAATTCAGAGGGGGTGGGGAGTAGCACAAGACGAAAAGGACAAACTGCTGAGACTTCCTACTTTCTTTAGCTGTCATTTTCAACTGCCTATAAGTGCTCCAGTGTTTGCTTCAGTGGGAGTACTGACAGGTATAACAAATGCCACTGAAAATCAAGAAATTCTGGTGAGGATTTAGAAATGTAGGTATCAGAACAGAGGGTGTCTAATCACCCAGGTGGTGGGGTTTGTTCACATACAGTGCATTTTATAATTATTTGTTGTGTAAACATTAGTTCCTTCACTTCTGAGCAATACTAATGTGAAATATTAGAAACTATCATATATTAGTATTAATTTATTACTCCATTTGCCACTGGACAGCATTTTGTTATGCAAGCAGGATCTTAAGAATAACACAGGCTGTACAGCAAAGGACTTTTTGTAAGCAGCAGCAAAGAGTAACTTAAATGAAGCAGTGGTACAACAGCAGTGTGATATCCATCAGCATTTTAAAAGAAATTACAGCAATGGCATAGAACAGCAGCTTCACACGGTAAACTTCAGCCACACCCAACTTCAGCTATAACTAAGTCTGATGCTAATTCTTCCTTCAAGTAAACAACCAAAAGTTGAGTTAGCCTCTTTTGGGTAAGAATTTAGCATGTCACAGGACACTCAATAGATATTTGATTTTGGAATGCTAGGAATCACATTAATAGGACACACCATTTGTGCTGCAGAGACAAATCCTCATGTCATATATATATATATACACCAGCTGAACTGATTGCCACAAATACATTAACCTAAGAACACCCTTCCTAATCTAGTCTCGAAGTTAGAGGACTCCACTTATAAAAAATCACTTGCTTTCTGTAACCATCATTATTTACCATAAAGCTGATTTACACTGAAAAAAAAAAATGAATGTGTTTACAGACTACAGAAGCTCTGGTTTGAGTCACAGACCTGAAATGGTTTCCAATTCTTAAACGTCCACAAAGATCAGAGCTCTTGAGTAAGTTATGCTGAAGGACATCTGTATTTGTTTTTTAAGGAAATGCCATCTACCCCAGACTAAAAGGGAGTCTGATTCCTCTGAGATCACGGCCGATCCCACCAGAGCCCAGCTCTGCTCAGCTCCAGTGGGATTCGCCCTCTCGGTCCCTTGGCATGTCGTTGGTCTCACCTATGTTGAACTAGCTACTTCCAGAAAAATGACTTTTGTCTAACTATGTATCCAGCCGGTTAACTGGATACACAGTTTACTTGTTATTAAAACCTGGTATTTTTCTCTGAGGATGTTTTCTGTGTGAGCATTAGGGTTTCGCGAACACAGCAGGCTGAGTGTAAAGCGGCAGTGGCTCCTCTAGCTCTCGACTCGAGCAGGCACCTCTATCATGATGCTCTCACGTTTCCCAACAAACCCTATCGAGGTCTGAGTCACATCGAGTTAAAATGAGGCGGGGGTTCGCCTCGCCATGCCTAGGGCCAGACCGGCGGTGGGTGCGGAGAAGGCCGGGCCGGCAGCCGTGACAGCCGGCACCGGGGCTGGCCCGGGGGTCACCCGCGGGGCTGGGACAGCGGAGCGCTGAAGGGCTGCGGAGAAGCCGCCCCGCGCCTGCCTTCCCCCGGGTATCGGATACCGCGGGTGGCACAGAGAGGCAGCCGCCTGCCCTCGCTGGCCGGGCGGGCAGCAGCCGGACAGGGCCGGCAGGGCAGTGGGGGCTGGCGGGGGCACGGCGGGGCGGGGCGGCCGCGGGC